>JALXJV020000011.1:10532675-10789423 GCA_024633595.2 Lepomis macrochirus | reverse complement strand
TGAAGATATAAGATATAATGAAAACTTTATTTTAATGGTATTTTTTAAAACTTCCATTTCTTTTCCACTTTTGTAAAGTCTAAACTGACAGATTACGTTTTCTATTCAGCCTCCATGGAATAATTCTTTGTTGTGCTATTTCTGACCTGATGCAAAGCAGATGGAATGTAGTATTACATAAAGAAACGGCCTGCGCACATTAAACACTATTAAAACAAATCATAACTTGTACTTTGAGTCGGGTCATTTATTAACCAAGTATTTTCATACTTCCTTTGTCAAATGGTGTTTTTTAAAAAAACTTTAGTTATTTTTTTATATGGAAGAAATTGTACTTTTAGTAAAGATGTTTAGTTCTCTACCCACAACAGAAGGCCCGCCTGCGCTGACATACAGTAGATGAACATGAGCAGCAGAGATGAGGTCAAAAGCAAAACAGAGTCAAAGCCAGCACAGCCCCCCCACAGCCCAGTCAAATTGATCATATTTGCTGTACCCAGTGGCTCAGCTGAAGGGATAACCTTACGGAGAAAGAGCTGGATAGGTGTTTCTAGTTTTCAAAATGTATTTTAATGCCTCATTTTTACAAGTACTGTATAAAATTCCCAAGAATGCAGGAGTAAAGGCCCCCCAAGATCCAGAGGCCCCGATGGGCTGAGCAGGGATAAATTCCTGTTATATTTTCCCCAGTCTGCCCTGCGTGCATGCAAGTCTCAATGGGACTTTCCTGTAAAAAAAAAAGTTTATAAGAGACAAGATGTAGCAATATCACTTTCTAGTCCAAAAGAAAAACGCCAGCTTGTTATTGGTCCTGCAAACTTTTATTTCACCAAGCTCTCACCAACATCCGCAGGCCTCTTGCTTGTTCTTGCTACTTGTCTCTTCGTAGATTAGATTAGATTAGATTAGACTTATTTTCCATCTGCACAGGTACAAAGCTGTTCTGGTGCCAGTTTTTGATGAGATGAGTTGAGGCGTGAAGTATTTCCATCCATCCTTACTATCATTTGCAAGCATTCTCACAGTGGTTGGATAATACTGTTGTGGAAGGGTGCTTTATGTGATGATGCTCTCTGGCCTCTGGTGTCTCGAGTACTCGCGCATGCATAAATAGTGACCTGATGGTGTTGATCCCTGAAAATGCTCTGCGCTTGCAGAGTTTGTTGATGGAGAGGAGGTTTGAGTGGTATAAAGTATTTCCTCTGGTGCGGAAATTCACAAACTGGTAGAATTTAGGAATATTTTTCTACAGTAATTAAAATTCCTTAAGAAAAGCTAGAGGTATTTTCATGACCACTGATCATGTCATGCAGACCGAGTGGTTATCCTCATTAGCAGAGGAGGTTTACACACAACATTCAGTATAATGCACTGCAGTTCTCTCAGTAAGTAAAATTGTCCGCACCTTAAATATATTCCACTCAAAATAAGGCAGTGTCATAGTGTCCGCATGTTTGCATGAATGAAATGATGAGTGCAGTGTAATGTTAGTAAAGAAAGCAAAATAATGAGTAAAAGGAACTGTGTTTCCCTCCTCTCATCTCTCCCAAAGTGCAACAGGTAGGATCTGCTTTATATATACGGAGAACCCTGGGCCCCAGGTGGCTCCAATACATGATGATGACGACCCCGCCTACTGACACGGCGCGTTCGAGACCGGTCGGAACTCGGATATTTCCCAGTTGAAATTTCCGACTTCCGACCTCAAAGCGTTCCAGGTGCATGGTGGTGCATGACGCCGAAAGTGAACGAAAATCATGGCTGACCGTGACAAAGTTTGCACACCGGTTGCCCCCTCAGCAGTGTTTTAGGTGTTAATTAAAAGGATGGCAGTTTAACTGCAACAACTGACATAAACAGCCCAAACGTTACTAATTCTGTGTTGCTATATTTAGTAGCCCTCAAGTCAGTCAGTGTTGTAGGTTTCACTTCGTAATGTTTTGGCATTTTTAACATTAACTTTTATGCAGAAAAGACTTTATGAGATTCTTTACTGTAGCCAGCTACCTAATGTGCAAAACATATTTCTACATCAATATACATGCATAACAGGTTTTACTATATGATCATATGTTTTATTTTAATTCAGATACATGCAAATAAACGTTTTGTTGCCTTTCAGTTTATGGTTTACCATTTACAGTGTGCGCTTCCATGGGCGCTGACATTGTTTTGTGACGTCATTCAGCTGCTACTCGTGAAGTCGGGGTACAAAAAAGTAGGAAATCCGACTTCAAGTTGTGTTCCAGGATAGTTTTTCTAGTTGGAGGTCGGAAATTTCCTAGTTCCGAGTTGCCTGGAACGCAGCATTAGCTGCCTGACAGAGACAAGGACGTCCCAGGGACGTCACACACAGAACAGAACAATCCTGAATATTACTCTTTGTAGCCATCTGGCTGAGGAGGTTGTTTATCTTATTGGCATTGACACTGGCAGAAAGCATGACCAGGAGGGTTAGCCTGCTAACCAGGCACTGGAGTCTCCGCTCGGAGCCTCGGTATCAGCCTCCGGTTGCAGTAGATTAGAAGCTCCGGGCTGCTACCAGGCTCAGCATCACTCTGACGACTCTGGTGATGTTCCGGGAAGGTGTCAGCCACATTGGGTCACACATTTCCTGGGTGACCCAGTTCATCTAGTTGCATTAAAGTCACCCAGTCACAGGCACGTGCAGAGGAGGGTGCGATGGCTGCTTGAGCACCTGCCCTATTGCCCTTTGCTGCCCAAAGTGCCCTTTTTTCAAACGCAAAATTTCCCTCATTTTATTTATTTTAAAAGTTGTAAAGGCCCTTTTGTGAAGGTCTGTCCGATCAAACTATTAGTAAAATAAATTAATAATAATTTCGCAGTAAATAAAATAAGAGAGCTCTGATCTCTTCTATGTAATTTGACTAAAATCTTTGCACTTGAACTGAGATTATTAAAGTAACTTAATAAAAGCCTTGTGCCTTAAAATAAGTATAACAATATTGGTAAAATTTTAAGCCTATTCCTCTGACATATGGCCTTCAGCCCTGTAAAAAAAACTATCAGTTAATTCAGAACTGTATTGAACATATTTACATTTTGACAGCAGCAGTATGTTTACAACAGCTCAACTGCATAAAAACCCAATAACTGGAAATACATATAAAAACCTCAGTGCCGATGTAAAATAAATAATATTCCTGACATCAAAGTAAAGAGTGAAGAAGAAATGGGCCTATAAGATTTCAGAAAAATGTATGTATGAATTGTTAAAACAAACATAGGATATATATTAGCTGATTTAACAATAATGTGACCATGAAAAGATGTAAAGATTGTTGAGTGTTTGGGACACGGCTCACTAAGCCAGCTGCACACTAAGAGCTGCAGGTGGAGGAAATAAGATACCAGATTAAAAAACATTTCATACAATCTGAAATCTAACAGGGCTGTTTCTTCTTCACTCTTTGATATCAGGAATATTGTAAAAGATTGATATTAGTTTATTTATTTAGATATATGATTAGACATATAGTCAATACAAATCCAAATATATCTCAGATTCACAATGTAATGTATAAAATCATTATCACAGTTTTGCATCCTGTAGACACACAGCAAGCAACACAGACTATAGATTTGTTTGTCTCACTCTTACCCCTGCCGTGGCCTCCCTCATCCTTTGCCCATTAATGTTTCCTTCTCAGATTATTTCCCACACTTATTTGAATCTGGTATCTTATTTCCTCCACCTGCAGCTCTGTGAGCTTCTCCCCTGCAGTCAGCCTTGTGGCTGCAGTATCACAGCAGCTCAGTCACTGTGAGCTGGTCCCAAACACTCAACAATCTTTTTTATGGTCACATAATTGTTTAATCAGCTAATATATATCCTGTAGTTGTTTTAATATCTGTAGTCACAGATCACTTCCAGCAGGGCTGGACTGGGACAATAAAACGGCCCTGGCATTTTTGCTCAGACCGGCCCACCACAATCGGTCGGACACAACCAACCAGTACAAACCATCCTTGCGGTCCCTGTAGATATGCATATCTACTGTTCCATTCCCAAAACCCCCTACAAAGCTGAGAACTAAGTGCCATGGACCACTGTACCAGTGCAAGTGGACCAGTGATCAAAGGTGGCAAGTGGAGTTGAGCCTACACAAAGAGACAAGAATGATAACTGATTGAGTAAAATGATCACCATAATTTACCGGTACGTTTCTTTCTATAGAACGGCCGTCGATGGCCGTTCTGGGTTTTAATGGGTTAACATTAGAATAGACAGCCGAAGTTGCAATTGAATAAGTGAAGTCTGCTAGCTACAGAAACAGTGCAATATAGCTTATGCTGTGTTATTTTACAGAGTGGCCAGCACTGTCAGAGCAGTAACGTTAGGTGACAATCGGACAGACCTTATAATAGCGACAACGATTATGTTGTCTTATTAAAATATTCATTAATTTAGGTAAATCATCATCATCATCTTCGTCAGTGACTCGTGCATACCTGTCAAGTTTTGGATTTGAAAATGAGGGAAATTTTCCGGCCTCACCGCTGAAGCAGTCCCACCACCCCAACCAAGCTCCAGTATCCCTCACATTTTAAGACAGGTGTTACAGCCTAAATGAAACCACAGCTGCAGGTGACTGCAGGGGCCGGGTATAAAAACGGCGCCGTAAAGTTGGACACATTCGACCCCGAGTATGTAGGCTACTGCACGGTCCTGACTCCCGACCTCGGGTACGGGAGGCGGACACACTGACGAGGAGGCCAAAACTTAAGGGCGCTAGCAATGGTCGCCAGTGCGTCTCTTTATGTGTCGGAGAGTGAGGTTTACTCACTGCACAACTTTGTTGACGTCCGTCACACCAGCATACCTTATTTTAAGTCCAACATGCATCACCTTAAGTCAGCCCTGTGCAGCTGCATGGGTATTATTACTTTTAATAACGCAGGTTAAAATACGTTGAGATTTACGGGAAAATACTAATACGGAGGACGGCGGGAAAGAAGGGTAAAATACGGGACTTTCCCGGCCAAAACGGAATACTTGACAGGTATGGACTCGTGGCCCAGCCAGGCCCATTCACTATCCTCCTGCACCTGCCCTGATTAACACTGCCTCCCTACCATGCTTACCGTTTCAATTACACTCTCCTGCTCACTCTTTCCCTCCTTGACTTCACTGTCAGACACCTGCTCCTCTACCCGTCGGCGCCGCCATGGCTAGTCACCTCTCCTTCTATGTCTATGTTCGCCTGTTTGTGCAAAATGGCGTCAGGTACTGTAGGCTTGGAAACTGAAGCTGCGGCACTAAACATGTTTGTTATTTTTGAACATGTTGAGGCTTCAACCTCTAGATATTTTTTTTTTGCCCGCAACTTCTCCGCACCACCCTTGCCCTTGCGCTTTTGTTTATCCATCCTAAACAGATCTCTGGCTCTGAGCCACTGACTGCATCTGACACAAGAAACAGAGGGGGAGGGTGGAGCCTGTTTAGAGATGATTGGGCCAGCCCAGTGTCAGTATGGAAAATTAACCAATGGGCCGCTGTCCCTGCTTTATGGGCCGGTCGTTGGCCAAAAAAAAAAAAAAAAACGTGTTACCTGTACCGACCGGCCGCCAAGTGCGTCGTCCCACCGGGCATTTGCCCGGTATGCCAGATTACCAGTCCAGCACTGACTTCCAGTAGTATCAGCAACAAGACAACAGCAGCAGCAGCAGCAGCATCCATAGCAACCCCTCAACAACAACTGTTCCCTGTAACTTATGTCAGCCCTCAGTGTTTTAAAGCTGAGTTGGGCATTCGCTGCTTCTTTTTGCGTCACCTCATTTGCTGACGTATCGATACAGAAGCATCTGTAAATGTGTGTCAACAAGGAAAACATAACGATATATTTCTATGTCAATAGCATGAGAAGAGTGCTGTTTAAATACTTGTTCCATGTGCCCTTTTTATACTTTGAGCACCTGCCCTTCCAAAGGTCTCTGCACGGCCCTGCCCAGTCATACTCAGCTTGAGCATTTACACTGCTCATGAAAGGGAAGCAAACACAGCAGTAAATAAAGTACCAAATGAAGCCTGACTCGGAGAGCTTTGCGACGTCACACACATGGGAGCACATCTTGGACTTCCAACTTCTTAGCTTTCTCCGTAAATGTCGTCTTCTCTGCTAGCGTTATGTCCATAGAGGCTGCTGAGCCTGGTTATGTGTCATCGGTGCCACTCTCAATGTTGTTTGAAACTTGCTTGGGTAGCTAGCAGGCCAACAAAGCTGCACTGAAAGAAGGCCAGCTCGGCAAGAGCTAAAAGGAAGTCCTGTTAATGATGTCTGCATTAGCTAACGTCAAACCATTCACCCTGTTACAAGTCAGCGCTTGATGATTTTGAAGCTGTTATTACAAGATACAAATACTACAAAATGTTTTGCTTTATATGCTTTAAAGTCTACAATGTTTTCAGTTTCTGCTGTTTTATCAATCACCAAAACTTTTTACAATCGTTCAAAAACATCCCTCAAAAGTGTGCCTTCTGTTTCTGTGCTGCCATCTAGGATCAGTTAAGAGATCAGTTAAGAGATCTCTGCAGCTTTCTAAGTTTAACAGCAATTTGAAAGTAAAAGTGAAAGATTTTTACTTTTATCTCATGTCAGTCCAAATTGTCACTTTTAACAGGTTAAGTTCAGACCCTCTGCAGAGTAAGTTTGTGCCCTAATGCTTTGATTGTGGTAAAAAATTATGGTGTCACAGTGTGTTAGGCAGGTTTGTGGTTTTATGATAATAATCAGGAGGGAGTTTTGTCTTTTAAGGAGGATGACTCACAGAATAGCTTGCAGATAGCACAGCATAACAGGCATGCAGGTTCAGGCTCAAACAAAACACAAGGCAAAACAGAAACACAAGGTGTCAAGGAAACAAAGGGCCAGTATATAAACAGGTGTGAAGATGGGCGGGGCAGTCAAGGAAAGATGGGGAACGATCATTTTTTTGTCAGTCCACCAACTGATTAATAGACTAATCATTTCAGCTGTACTTGTATAAACTGTTTATAACAAAACATCATATTTTATTAACTCTTTGTATGTTTTGTTTGTAAAAATCTTAATTTAAAAATTTTGAAATTTGTAAAGTAACTGCAGCTGTCAGATAAATGTAGTGAAGTAAAAGAAATTCAGTTCACTTATCTCCCCATTAAACTCCACATGCAGAGAGTTGAATCACTCTGGCTGAAGGACTCCTGAGCACCACAGAGGAAGAGTTTACTGGAAAATGCTGTGCGTGGCGTACAGCGGGGGAAAGTCAGGACAATTCCAGAACATTTTTTATACATTTTTCACCCAAAACGCTGGATTCACTTTTGGTGTGAACACACCTTAAAGACAGGTGAGTCAGCAGCAGCCCAGTCTCCCCATACCTGTAGCCTCCCTGTCCCAGTGAGGAAGGTGAGCAGCATGGTGGTAATGACATTCCAGGGAGTCTGTGGGGATTTCTCTGTCTCTCTGTCTCTCTGTACCAAAACAAAAAAGAAAACGAAATGTTTCTTAATGACAGAAATTCAAACACAAATTATTTTCTCACATAATGATCATTATGACATAAATAAAAACAACCTCCTGTCTGTATGGATGCTGGACAGCAGCTTATCTCAGCCTGCATGTAAGTTACAGACAATATTTTAATAATCCAGTTTGATATCATTTGATTTTCATTTAGATTTATTTAAATGACATCTGTACATAGGCGTCAATGTTCAGAGAATTTTATCTCTTAATTTTACAATAAAATACTTTAGACGAAGAAGAAGAAGGTTCACCGATACTGTTAAAGATTGCCTTAAGGATGTTTTTTTATAGTGGCTTTTAATCTTGCATCAAATAATGAACTGCATCCTGTATGCAGACTTGCATGAACAAATCACCAGCAGTAAATATTGTGCTACGACTAGTATTGAACTACAAGAAGCCAGACAGTTGCAAGCCTTTAATTAGAGTTATGTAAAGCTTTTGATGGGACAGTTAGGTCCTAGAGAAGCGGTGACAACAGCTGCGCAGAGGGGCCCAGTTTGAGTATTTTGTCATGGGGCCCAAAATTCATAAATCAGATTCATCCAGCAGCTAGAGAGAAAAGAGTTCACAGTATTTTCCAGTGGTGGAAGAAGATATTTTGCTTAAGTAAACATAACAATCCCACACTGTGAAAACTTCCCACAAAAGTACCTAAATATAGTTAAAGCAACAACGTAAAAGAATTCCCATTTCATAATTTGTACAGTTGGATGATAATTAATGATTATGCCCCAGCTTCCTTCGGCCTTAAAAAGAGAAGGACCATCCGGCTTGTTATCAGCCCACACAAAAAGCCAACATGTGTGACGGTATGGAGGGGGATTTCTGCACATGGTATGGGTAACCTGCATGTTTGTGAAGGCTCCATTGATGCTGAACAATATATACAGGTTTGGAACAACATGTAATGCCAAGTAAACAACTTCATTTTCAGGTACAGCCTTGCATATTTTAGGAAAACAGTGCCACATTTATTACAGCAGCATGGCTCCAGCAAGAGTCAACTCACGGCCGTGTGCGGAGCTAGCTAGCTAGCTTAGCTAGGTGCAACTGTAACTCAGGTTAACTGTCATTTTAACAGGCTGATAAGTTTGTCCAGAGAACAACAGTCTGAAAACTAAATAGTCGGGGAGCCAAAGTCTCAAAAGCTCAATAAAATGGGCTGAACCTGACATGGTCTGCCATACTTTTTATTTGTGTTTTTTCTGTTAACTTTGACCCTAAGAACCAATAATTGGAGGGTCTGCTTTGCCGGAAATATCGCTAAAAAAAAATTGTGGCCATTTTAGTGTATGCACCCTTTATTTTTTATCAGAAAAATGTAAAAAATTATTTTTTCCTCAAATCCTCAGTTGATTGGGTAGGCTGTCAATAAATGCATTCCAGATACACAGAACTCATGTGCAGACAACATCCACTGAAAAAATAACTCTTAAAACACATTTCTACATGATTTTGCATCAATTTCATGCAAAAAAAGTAGTTTCATCTTTACTTCATTGGCAATCAACTATTCCCCTAAGTTATGACATCAGTCAATATGCCATTCTTTTCACCAAACAGTATACTCATTCCACAGAACCAATTATAAAAATCCAACCAAAATCAGTGGATCTGTGAAGATTTCTCTACTAGTTGGCGATCAACAGGCTCAGATCTTCAATCTAAAGAAAGAAATACTGGATATTTAACATCATGGCACACTAACACACACACACACCCATGATCTTAGTAATTTAAATGAGTTTAAATGGTTCAACCCATTTCTGAGACTTTGGCTCCCCGACTATAAGCGAGGGACGGATTAACAGGGACTGAACGTTTGTGGAGGTAAAACACTGAGTTTTCATGCTGCAGAGCTGTAAACCTTTTGTGACACGGGGTTTGAAGCTGGCAGGATTATTTAGCTTCAATCTCAGCAGCACGGTGACATCTGGTGGTTTGTAAAACTCACTGCAGCCTCAAGCCGAAGCACCAACACACCTCTGATTTTAATCATTTTAGTCTCATTGAGGCAAAAAAAGTCCAGGAATGAATGTTGTTATTAGATTTGTAAGACTTCTTCACAACAACTGTTTTAAATGTTATTCTGCAGTAAAATAATCTGTTTTTGTAAAGCACCGTTATTTCCTTTTTTCATTTTGGGTAACTCACAACTGCACTGTAGGGGAGAGCGGGGCGGTTTTTATTGATGTGGCTTTAAAGTGAGGACGTGACAGTCAGGTCTCCAACTAAAATATGTACATATATTTTAGGATGAGGTGCATCCTGGGAACAGTCAGTCTGGATCTAAAATAAACTGTTTCCATTTCATTTGGCTTTCCAAAAAAACTTGCCCCATATGAGGGGTAAGCTGAGCCACATGGGGGTCGGTGACATCAATGGCATTTTCATACCTCTCCCACTGCTCCGTCCAAACCCACAACAGGAGCTGAAGCCCGTCTGTCTGTCATGAAGCATGACTTGATGGTTTCTGCTCTGAAATGCATGTCACATTATTCTGGTGCTGCATAAGAAGACAATGTAAAATTACAGTGAAGCATCTGGCTCTACTTCCCCCCAGATTACCGTCCCTGCCAATTAACCAAACTTGTGTCATCCAGCAGTTTAAGGGTAACACCATGATAACAGTATAGCCTCATATTCTAACTTCCTAAAGCTCTAACATGTGTGTAACATTTTCTCCAACCTGCCTGTTATTGTTCAGACACAAGAATCAGGACGTCTTCAACATAAAAAAAAATAACTTTGAACGCCACAAAAACAGTTTCTTGATCTTAAATGTGCTCTTCACTTATTCCAGGGGCCTCTCTCCATCACAGGGGGAGTAAAATGGATGACAACTTAAAAACGTGTGGTCACATGACCAATTTTGTCCGTGGTTGCCGAGTAACAAGGGGTGGCTCAAACTACCCCGCTCTCCCCTAACTGTTTTCTGGTCTGTTCCAGTTGTATTTTATTTAATTTGATCTCATTTTATTGGATCTCAGTTGGTTTCATTCAGTTTTTATTGCTCATTGTTTTTAAATGTCACGTTTTTCTTTCCTCATCTAAAAGACTTGAATTGCCTCTGCGTTTGAAATGTGCTGTATAAAAAACACTGCCTTGCTTAGATACTGAATTATTTTTCTGATATGAAGGATCAGTGGACTTTTTTTGATGTAGTTTTGGCCCAGTGCCACTGTGGGCTCATGTTTCCTCTCTTCTCTCAGTAACGTGCTGCTGATCACACTGCAAAACTTCAGAAACTGTGAAACTGAGTGAAGCTGCTTTATTGAGCCATCGGTTACGTGTTTCTCTTCATTTGATACAAAGGATGTTTTTTGTAAATGTCTGATTAATCGTGGCAACATCAGTGAGGAAGCCTACTTATTTTATAAAAATAAAACACAGCAGGAGTCTCACATGCCGTGAGAATAAGTCTAGCTTGATGTTTTAGTATCACATGTCACAGCCTGTAAACTCAGACTTCAGGCTCCAACATTATCTTGTTCACCTGGCATCTAATTCACAAAGCCAAAGCAGCAGAGACACAAATATAACAAAGTCTGTCAAACACAAATGAAAATAAAGATTAGATTAAATCACTTGTTTCTATCAGTCATGTAGTTCAAGGTCTCAGGTGTCTTCAGTATAAAGATCTTTTTTCCACATTATTGATGTGTGATGATGGGCTGTGGCTGAAACCTTGTGTCTATAACAAAGTGCTGCTGACAGTCTTTCTGCCTTTTCTTTCACAAGGTCACAGTAAAACAGTTGTTCATTATAACGATGTGACGTTAACTCGTTACCTGCTTCTCTTTAAGGTTTGTTGCAGCAACGTCACTGATAAATAAAGACTGAAACCCAAGATGACATTTTCTATGAAGAACAAATATAAAGTAGTCTTGATGTTGTGAAAACATTTTGACTCCTTTCACCTGTAACTCCTGATAAAAGGTGAGTTTATATAGATATTTTAGTTCAAGCTAAAACACAAACTGATATTAGATTGTGATTCTAGCTAAACACAAACATAAAGCTTTACATTAAAAAGTTTGAAACGTTTGTTCAGACTTTTCCTCAGTAAATCATCACCAACTAAGGAAATAATGAGGAAAATGTCTCTAAAGTATTAAAGCAGTAAAATCTCCCTGTTGCCTGTACATCTTCTGCTCACATGATTATTTCACATGCATTAATGTAAATCAGGATTTTACTGCTGTAGCTGTAGAGCTGAAGCTCATTTTGAACTATTTTGTATCAGACTGCAGCTACTGATTATTTTCATTCTGGATCAATCTGCTGATTATTTTCTCTATAAATGAAGTGATTGTTTGTAAAGATTCTGCCATCACAGTCACCCAGAGCCCAAAGTGACACCTGCACAAAGCTTGTTGTGTCCAAACCTCAATATTATTATCAAACATCACAGTCAATCAGAGGGAAAGCAGCAAATCTTCACACGTGAGAAGCTGAAGCTACAGCAGCCCCCCCCCTGCCTGTACAGGTAAGAGGCAGGTAAAGGCAGGTACAGAGAGCAGGCAGAATTTTGAATGTGAAGAAAACCAGAACAGATGAATTCAGAGGATGAAGGTGGTCGGCTGTGCTGCACGTCTCGCGGTCTGGAACTTTCTCTGGATGTTAGCTTCTGCAGAAAAAGGTGAGTGAAGCGTTTGTTTTAAGGTGAGAGCACCCAGAGCCTTCATACCGCGTTAGAGAAGAAATAAATATACCGAACAAGCCACGAAAGAGGGTGTGAGGGACGTGCAAAACAAAACTACTGCATGTTATTATAGGAAAAATAATCTTTGGGCCCCTTTTTGGATTAACTAAATGCTTCTCTCTCAGAAAAATTAGCCATGCTCTCTTAAGCTGATGATACACAGAGCAACTTTTAGAGCAATCGTGCAGGGCAACGTTGTCGTCAATGGTAATGAGTAAAGATTACTACCGTAATCCCCTTCCTGCACCACTCTGCCACCCGCCCCGCACCGCCGCCATACATTTAAAACATAGCCTCTAGAGAGATTGCCCAGCAACATTGCTCAAAAAGTTCTCTTTTTTAACATGCGTGTTTGCATGTTTCCTCTTCCATATATATCAATTACTGTTTGAAAAGGTTTTAAATTTAAATTTAGAACAAAGCTCATACGCTATAAAAGATCACATCCCAGAGTGTCTGTACAGTGAGAATAGTGACGAGTTTTCTTTTTCTGTGGATGAACATTTTCATTTAAAATTTACACTTTGGCAACATCTTCTGTTTAAGAAAAAGTTATGCAAAAAAGTCATAATAGCAAAATTTTCTTTCACTTAATATATATTAGTTGATTTTACATTTTTTCATTTTCATTTTTGTATTAGAATATTATGCAAGTTATATTATAAAGTTGACAAGACATCATATTGGTTATACTGTAACACTGTTTAAGTTATAGTTATGGGTGTTATGGAGTTACGACGCAACATTCATAAACCTTTCACTGAAAATGATTAATCAAATTCTTTTGGAGACTCATTGAGTCAGAGGGATTTATTGAGAGGTTTTAGCATATAAGATGATGCTGTGGTTGTAAATAACATCACAGTTAAATGATCTATTGAACATGTTTGGCTTGTGTGTAAATGAAAAAAACACTTTACTTACCCAAGAAGGGTAACTAACTTGATTGAGGGTAACTGGTTGAAAATACCTGAAGATGTTTCGCCTCTTACCCAAGAGGCTTCTCCAGCTCTAAAGGACTGGTGGGGAGTCCCGAAGGGGGTACAGGAGAGTCCGAACAGTGACGCAAACCAGAGCCTGCATCCAGGGCTCCATGTAGGCCCAGAAATGACGTCACGGCCGTGCATCATCCCATCGCACATGATAGATGTAACTGTATTGTTTCGATAAGATCTCTGAGAATCACCTATTCGTGTTTGGCAAGTGAGTTTGTAGGTGGGCTAATTAAATAGGGTCACAGCTAAAAGAATCACGGTGTTTCTGCTGTTGCTCTACGTCATTAACCTGCACCTAATGCTGCACAACCATGGACCCTGGTGCCAATAGGAAGTAGCCATGTAGTAGTACGACACAGGACCAATATTGGCTTCACTGCTGTCCATTAAAACTCTCAGAGTGGCTTTGCCCATTAATTATACTGTCTATGGGAGTCCCAGGTATTTAGCCTCTGTGGGGTCGTCATCAGTTGATACCAATTGAGCGTTGGTGCTCCTGGCCATTGTAAACAGTCGCTTGGGTCATTGGAGTCCTGAGAGGCCAATTGTGAGCAGTGGTTCAATCTCCTGGGAAGAGATGACAGGACAGCGTGTATGTGGTGTCACAGAGTTCATCCTCTTTTGAGAGGTGGTTTCTCCACAATGATGAATCATCGTCTTTCAAACCATCCGTTTCCTGCCCCGGGGCCCTGGACCTGAGCGTGGTTTATGGAGCACGGCCGAGGAGATACAGTGCCAGCATATAACGTGTGAACAAAACAAATGTCAACACCAAATCTGAAGGAGAACATCTTTTGGTCCCTTTTATGTTTCTCTCTTCCCCCTACGCAGTAAGATGTACGTTTTGAGTCAGCAAAAGTCTGTTGGTGGAAATCTAATAATTTTGTAGTATTTACAAAGGAATATTTCCAACACATGATACTAATTTATCACCTTCTGACTTCTGGTTGGTGGTGGCACCAGACCTAGCCACTCCCCCTGGACCTGTGTATTATCATGTAAACAAAAAAAAGCCTTCATTTATTGTTTCCTAACTTCAAAACAAAGCTGTTGTTTGTACCTGATGTGTTGCAGATGCTGAGGTGTCCTGTGTTTTTATGGAGAGCTGCATCTTACCGTGCAGCTTCCAGAGCGGCACTGATGTGGTCATCGAATGGATTCACTTGACAACAGGAGGCACTCTCGTCCACTGCTACAGAGACAACCAAGACAAGCTGGGATACCAGGGCCAGCACTTCAGAGGCAGGACATCACTGTTCAAGGACCAGATCTCCAGAGGAAACGCCTCGCTCCAGCTGACTCGGGTCCAGGTTCATGATCAGGGCGAATATGAGTGCTTCACGAACACCAACACTGGATTCAACAATTTATTTATCAACCTGCAAGTGGACGGTATGAAAAACAGACAATAACACACAAAACTACCAACTTGTGTTTTCTTCATGTCCAGTTAATATTTAAATTTAGCATTTGTGCTGTCAAATTGGTGAATTAAAAGTAAATATTTTTCATAAAACTATTAGTGAATCCATCCGTACATACAGCATCAAGATCCTCTGTTTTTGCAGCTCCGGTCCATGAAGTCCACATGGAGCAGGAAGAAAACAGGATCACCTGCAGCTCAGAGGGGATCTACCCTGAGCCTGAACTCACCTGGTCCACCAGCCCTCCGTCCAACGTGGCCTTCAAGAGCACAACCAGAGTCCAGCAGACTGAACAGCAGCTCTACAACATCTACAGCTCTCTGATACTTTCAGACAGGGTTACTGATCTGGTCTACAGCTGCACCGTCAGCACTCGCAGGAACAGGAGGGGAGTCACTTTGAGGGAACTGAGTGAGTATTACGTCTAATCTGTCAACTAAACCAAGAGACCAGGTTGGTGTTTGCACTGATTTGAAAGATTCCTGTAACGACACAACAACAAACTAATTTAAGAGGAGATTTGATTCACAGGTGTTTTGATCCATTTATTAATGTTTTGTTTTGTTCTATATTTCCAGCCTCTCTCAGTGTTTCCAGCTCTGACACAACAATCCCCTGCTCTGCCTCAAACACTTACCTTCTGAACTTCAGCCTCGTCTGGAGATTCAACCACAGTCAGATCATCCTGAACCGGACCAGGACCAGCGTCCCCTACACAGTCTCAGAGGAGTGGAGGCAGCAGGTGAAGGGTGTGTCTGAGTCAGGCAGCCTCACACTACAAGACTTGTCTTTGAAACAGGAGGGGATATACACCTGTGAACTCAGAGATGATGAGGAGACAAACATAATCCACACCCTGCTGAGGATACAGGAAGGTAAGATAACTTGCTGGGTGTGTAACAGAATGTATGATTGCTTTAAACATCAGAATGATCATCTTAAGTAGAGAAAACATCTGCTCTGTGAGATGGAAAAGTGAACACAGTTAAAAACTCTCTAAAAGTTCTTCAAACAGACACTGAAGGTGTGTTTCCCACCTGACAATATGAACATATTAGCATTATTAACACACTGCAACCTAACATGTTGATGCTACAGTAATTATCAGTCAGTCCACTGGTGGAAGTTTGGTTAGTAGAAAGTTCAATAAACTGAATCTTTTTCTGTTTCAGGGAGTCAAACTGGCGTCACAGGTCTTCATGTAGGTTTGGTGGTTGGAGACATTTTGGTTGTAGTTCTAGCAGCAGGCCTTGGTGTGCTGTACTGCAAATGTAAAAAGGTAAGAAAACACATTCTGCCTTCACTTGATAATTTTTTGTATATTTTGTTTGTTGATGACCACCAAGCCTGCTCGCCCAAACCAGTCCCACCCGTGGCTAACTGATACCATCTGTGGGCTACATACTGATCTCAGAGCAGCTGAAAAAAATGGCGAAAAACCAAAGACCCCGCCGACCTTAAGAGCTACCAATTGCTCCTATCCTCCTTCTCGACAAGCATCAGCGCTGCCAAAACTGCGTTCTATAATAACAGAATTAGCAGTGCCACTGACTCAAGGAAATTATTTTCCACTTTTAAAGCGCTACTAAATCCTCCTCCCCCTCCACCACCCACAAACCTGTCTGCTGATACCTTTGCCACCTTCTTCACAGGCAAAGTGGCGGCTATAACTAGTCAATTTTCTGAAACATTCAAACCCAACCATTGTAGCAGTCCTATGACATCTTTTCCTCTGCCCTCCCAGGCCAGTGGTTCTTCACTCTCCTCGTTTACTCCTCTCACAGAGAGTGAAGTATCAGAACTCTTGACTCGTAGCCGTCCAACTACATGCCCACTGGACCCGATTCCCACAAATCTCCTCCAAGCCATATCTCCTACTGTGGTCCCGGCAATCACTCATGTGATAAACACTTCAGCCCAATCCTCGGTTCTTATCCTGCTTGACCTATCAGCTGCCTTTGATACAGTCAACCACAGGATCCTGCTATCCGCTCTCTCATCAATGGGCATCTCGAGTAAAGCACTCCTGTGGTTCAAATCCTACTTTTCTGGGCGTTCCTACAATGTCTTGTGGCAAGGACAATTATCCTCCTCCCACTGCCTCTCCACAGGCGTGCCCCAAGGCTCAGTGCTAGGGCCCCTTCTCTTCTCAATTTACACCACCTCACTGGGGCCGATCATTCGCTCACACGGCTTCTCTTACCACTGCTACGCAGACGATACGCAACTCTACCTATCCTTCCCGCCAGGCGATCCCACCGTCTCGGCACAGATCACATACTGTCTCTCGGACATGTCTGCATGGATGAAGGCTTGCCACCTTCAACTAAACCTCTCCAAGACTGAACTCTTGGTCATTCCAGCCAAGCAATCTATTCACCATAACATCGAACTACAAACTGACTCCTCAACCATCACCCCAACCAAGGTGGTGAGAAACTTGAGTTTCATGATTGATGACCAGCTGTCCTTTTCAGACCATGTTGCTGCTGTCTCACGGTCATGCCGCTTTGCTCTATACAACGTAAGGAAAATCAGGCCCTACCTCTCTCAGTATGCCACCCAGCTTCTGGTACAGGCCATGGTTATCTCTCGCCTCGACTATTGCAATGCCCTCCTAGCAGGTCTTCCAGCTTGTGCGGTGAAACCCTTACAAATGGTTCTGCACCATCTACCTAAACTCCACGATACAAACAAAGTGATAGTAACAAAACAAAGCGATCTCAGTCCCTGTTCTCATCTGTGACACCACGATGGTGGAACGAGCTATCACACGCCATCAGAGCAGGGGCGTCCCTCTCTGACTTCAAGAAGCTCTTGAAAACTCATCTCTTCCAAGAACACTTCCTCTTATAACACCTCTAACTCCTAACCTCTAACATGCACTTCCTGTGCTCTTCTTCCTCTATCCCTACAATTATCTTGTATTGACTGCACTTTTTGTTCTGATTGCACTTTCTGTTAACTCTTACTTCCTTCCCTAGGTATTTACCCATTGATGTGATAAGTACTGTGAGCTCTTACTAGTATTTATTGCTGCTCTTACTAGTATGTTGTCAGGTGTAGATCTGTATTTGATGTTCTGTTGATGATTGTAAGTTGTTCGTCAAATGTAAGTCGCTTTGGATAAAAGTGTCTGCCAAATGAGTAAATGTAAACGTAAATGATGATGTGTGTTTGATAGAGAAAGAGGAAGAATGGCCGACAGGGTAGTATGGACCGAATTGCCGTAAGTATATC
This sequence comes from Lepomis macrochirus, assembly GCA_024633595.2. Taxonomy (NCBI): domain Eukaryota; kingdom Metazoa; phylum Chordata; class Actinopteri; order Centrarchiformes; family Centrarchidae; genus Lepomis; species Lepomis macrochirus. The sequence continues at coordinate 10,771,527 of JALXJV020000011.1, read as the reverse complement.
ATCTGTACTCAATACAGAAAGGTTCTTGAGTTAACATTTAAATCACTTTGCACTGCAAGACAAGCTGTAATTTAAAGTTATAAAGAACTGATGTCTCTAATAAAATGTAGACCTAAATAAGACAAGAGCAGAGTGTAACATTTCTGGTAAACAGAAAATCTAACCAAATCAAATGAAGGGTTTGTTTCTCTATCGTGGTTGTATAAAGCCCCATGGAGCCACAACCAAACCATGGAAAAACCACAGAAATATTTTGTCAATATTCAATTAAGCCACTACTCCAGCTAAATCCTTCCATTTTCACAATCTTTCCTGAGTATACTGCCAGACCAGCCGTAATTCTAATTATAATTACATCACTATATCTCTAAAGTGCTCATTCATACAGCAGTCTATATATTACCATCAGATTTACAGGGAATATATTGAAGTAATAAGCTTGACACACTAGAGCAGGGGTAGGGTATTCAATTAGAATTCAAAGAGGTCCAGTTAGAGAAAATTTCCCGAAGCAAAGGTCCAGAACACCAAAACAACTAACTTGCGTTATCATTCAGTGCCATAAGGTATAATTGTATCAACATATGTTTTTAGTCAACAACTGACATATTTCAACAATATTCAGTTTTCACATCAAACTGGAGGGATAATAAATACTCTTATAATAAATTCTCAATTTTTTAGAAAAAATGAAATAAAAAGTGTAGCTGGAAGTGATAAAGTGTAGTCTTAACCAATTTTATAATAACCACTCAACACATCAAATGAACAGCTGTGACGCCTCCTCTTCTCTTTCATTCCCTCTTATAAACCTCTTTCCTACTTTCTCTTGTTCAGTGAGAAACGTGAGCTCTAACTTGTCCTGCCAGCTAGTGTTGGAGATCTATGAGATATTCTGGTTCTGAACGGCCCGTGGGAGGAATGTACATGTTAAAATCTCTACATTTATAGAGAAATGTCTTTCTCTTTCACCTCCTCTCTCCGTGTGCAGTGTTTCCCATACGTTCATTTATTTGTGGCGCCCGCCACAATATCAATGCTGACCACAGATTGATTTTTCAATTTTTTTTATTAAGCCTATTTAAAATCGTATTTGATTGCAGAGCGCCGTAGCGCATTCGCGCAGCACGTCCTCTCCCTCGTATCTCTCTCTCTCACTCATCCTCACAGAACACAGCTGCGAAACATCTCTCCATCAATGCTGTCAGTGTCAGAGACCCAGCTTAAAAAAGTTATTAGACAGCATGCAAGGAGCCTAACTAATAAGGAGAGCTAAGTTAATGTTGGAATGCAGCCGGACTTTGGAGGCTAACACGCTGTATGTAGCTGGTAGTCAATAAATCTCCCTCCTGACAGTTACATTGTCACTCTGGGGGAAACACTGGTGCGCGTTTCCAAAATGTCTCCGGTGTATCTCACTCGCGGACGCGGACTCGACTCAAATGCACAGTTTTGATTGGCTGAGCAGTATCACATGAGACGATACGATTGGTCTGTGAGTTTCCTGGGCCGCTAAAGCAGTACAGTAAATGCTAGAAAAGCTGCGCGGGTTAAAATAGAAACGCTATAGGTCGGCGGTCCGGAGAGGACAGCGGCCCGCCAATTAGTGACCTCTGCACTAGATGAATAAAACACACTCTTATTAAAATTGAACAAATTCAATAATAATCTCAAACACTGCTCTGTTGCGTTCTCTGTGGACCCGGATCAGCTGTTAGCTGTAAACACATTACGGGGCTAATGTAGTAACTCAGCCTGCCGAGTTAAGACTCCAAGGAGGACCAATGTGAGCGCTGAACGAGTAGATCATTCCTGCTCCACAGTAGCCGAGATGTCGCGTGACAAATGAACGACACAAACAGACCCACAGTTGAGAGTCGTGAACTAATCAGTTCTGTTTCCTGTGCTTACGGACCCCATGCAGCTGCTGTGTAACGAGTGAACATAAGAGTCCAAGATCCTTCACGCATGCGTGAAAATGAACAAATTACTCACTGAGGCAACCCGTTCCATACAAGAACGACACAACACTAGTGGGCAGCCTTTAGTCTGTGAGTGCTGTTAACCTGTTGGCTTAATGTCCACAGTGAAATAAGATAGCTAGCTACAGACTAGTGTTAGCCTACATTTCATCAACGTTTGATCAGTGCAGGGAAACATTTAGCAAGATCTTCATGTTAAATCTTTGTCCCTGCCCCTTTTAGCAGAGTAACAACAGATGAGTCAGCAGCAGCCCAGTCTGACCATAACTGTAGCCTCCCTGTCCCAGTGAGGAAGGTAAACAGCACTGTGCTATGAGATAGCATCATTACAGGGAGGCTGAGGGGATTTCTCTGTCTCTCTGTCTCTCTGTCTCGCTTGCTGTTTCTATCATGACAAAAAAGACAAATAATTATTTCTTAATAACAGAATTTCAAACACAAACTATTTTCTTATATAATGTTCATTATAAAATAAATAAAATTAAAAAACACCTTCATGTCTGTACTGGATGCTGGACAGCAGTTTACCTCAGCCTGCATGTAAGTTACAGTCTATATTAAAATAATCCAGTTTGATATGTTGATTTAAATTGAATTATGGCCGTTAATGACATCTATAGATACAGACTTCGTTATTCCCATCATGAAGGGCAATTTATTTGAGAAGCTGAACTGCATCATCTTGTGCTAATACTAATATTGAACTACAAGAAGATATTCAATTGCAAGCCTTTAATTAGTTATGTAAAGCTTTTGATGGGACAGTTAAGTCATAGAGAAGCGGTGACAACAGCTGTGCAGAGCAGGTCCAATTTGATTTTTTTGTCATGGGGCCCAAAATTCCTGGCGGCCCCCCTGCGTTAATTTATTTTTTGACTTTGAGGTATCTGACTACCGAATTCCATTCAGGATTTTGCAGAAAGTCAACTTGAAGAAATACATGACGAGACACAAAGTTGATGGAAGAAGCAAACGTCTGACTCGACAATGAACACCTGAGTAACTTCAAGATCCACCAACCAACTGCTGCAGTGAAATCAAGGAAATGGTGCTGAACGATGGGAGCTGTCGCCCGTCTCTACAGCACATCCATAGCTCCGTTTTATTGCCTATATTGCCTATAAATTATTCTGCTGTTATAAATTATTCTACACTTTGTCCTGTGCAATTATGTGTATTTCTACACCGTGCTAAAAAGGTTTTATATCTATTCTTATTTCCTTTCTTTATCATTATAGTCTAACGTATCTTAAGCGTGACTGCATGTGAGTAAATCTTTCATGGAGAAATTGATGAGAGATGGACAAGAAGTGAAATCTATGCAAATCAAAAAGAAATGATGTTTTCAGATGAGACAAAAGTCACTAGAACCTCTGAAGGTGGTTCTGGGATATCAGAGGTCATTGTCAACGCATTGCTAAGTGGTTATCCAACAAATGTTGAGGACAAGGGCAAGTGGACTTGGTTGAAGGAACTAGAAGAAGATGTTTTGTCCCTCATCCATGAGACTTCTTCAGTTCTGACTGACTGGTAGAGAAACTCAGCTATTTAACCTCTGGGATCGTTAGCTTGGATCGTCGATACCGCTGGTTCATTAGTGCTCCTGGCTGTGGTGACGACAGTCGTGAAGATATAAGATATAATGAAAACTTTATTTTAATGGTATTTTTTAAAACTTCCATTTCTTTTCCACTTTTGTAAAGTCTAAACTGACAGATTACATTTTCTATTCAGCCTCCATGGAATAATGCTTTGTTGTGCTATTTCTGACCTGATGCAAAGCAGATGGAACGTAGTATTACATAAAGAAACGGCCTGCGCACATTAAACACTATTAAAACAAATCATAACTTGTACTTTGAGTTGGGTCATTTATTAACCAAGTATTTTCATACTTCCTTTGTCAAATGGTGTATTTTAGAGTTATTTTTTATATGGAAGAAATTGTACTTTTAGTAAAGATGTTTAGTTCTCTACCCACAACAGCAGGCCCGCCTGCGCTGACATAGATGAACATGAGCAGCAGAGATGAGGTCAAAAGCAAAACAGAGTCAAAGCCAGCACAGCCCCCCCACAGCCCAGTCAAATTGATCATATTTGCTGTACCCAGTGGCTCAGCTGAAGGGATAACCTTACCGGAGAAGAGCTGGATAGGTGTTTCTAGTTTTCAAAATGTATTTTAATGCCTCATTTTTACAAGTACTGTATAAAATTCCCAAGAATGCAGGAGTAAAGGCCCCCCAAGATCCAGAGGCCCCGATGGGCTGAGCAGGGATAAATTCCTGTTATATTTTCCCCAGTCTGCCCTGCGTGCATGCAAGTCTCAATGGGACTTTCCTGTAAAAAAAAAAGTTTATAAGAGACAAGATGTAGCAATATCACTTTCTAGTCCAAAAGGAAAACGCCAGCTTGTTATTGGTCCTGCAAACTTTTATTTCACCAAGCTCTCACCAACATCCGCAGGCTTCTTGCTTGTTCTTGCTACTTGTCTCTTCGTAGATTAGATTAGATTAGATTAGACTTATTTTCCATCTGCACAGGTACAAGACAGAGTTGAGGCGTGAAGTATTTCCATCCATCCTTACTATCATTTGCAAGCATTCTCACAGTGGTTGGATAATACTGTTGTGGAAGGGTGCTTTATGTGATGATGCTCTCTGGCCTGTGGTGTCTTGAGTACTCGCGCATGCATAAATAGTGACCTGGTGGTGTTGATCCCTGAAAATGCTCTGCGCTTGCAGAGTTTGTTGATGGAGAGGAGGTTTGAGTGGTATAAAGGATTTCCTCTGGTGCGGAAATTCACAAACTGGTAGAATTTAGGAATATTTTTCTACAGTAATTAAAATTCCTTAAGAAAAGCTAGAGGTATTTTCATGACCACTGATCATGTCATGCAGACCGAGTGGTTATCCTCATTAGCAGAGGAGGTTTACACACAACATTCAGTATAATGCACTGCAGTTCTCTCAGTAAGTAAAATTGTCCGCACCTTAAATATATTCCACTCAAAATAAGGTAGTGTCATAGTGTCCGCATGTTTGCATGAATGAAATGATGAGTGCAGTGTAATGTTAGTAAAGAAAGCAAAATAATGAGTAAAAGGAACTGTGTTTCCCTCCTCTCATCTCTCCCAAAGTGCAACAGGTAGGATCTGCTTTATATATACGGAGAACACTGGGCCCCAGGTGGCTCCAATACATGATGATAACGACCCCGCCTACTGACACCTACAACAGGACACACACGAACACTTATGGCGCGTTCGATACCGGTCGGAACTCGGATATTTCCCAGTTGAAATTTCCGACTTCCGACATCAAAGCGTTCCAGGTGCATGGTGGTGCATGACGCCGAAAGTGAACGAAAATCATGGCTGACCGTGACAAAGTTTGCACACCGGTTGCCCCCTCAGCAGTGTTTTAGGTGTTAATTAAAAGGATGGCAGTTTAACTGCAACAACTGACATAAACAGCCCAAACGTTACTAATTCTGTGCTGCTATATTTAGTAGCCCTCAAGTCAGTCAGTGTTGTAGGTTTCACTTCGTAATGTTTTGGCATTTTTAACATTAACTTTTATGCAAAAAAGACTTTATGAGATTCTTTACTGTAACCAGCTACCTAATGTGCAAATCATATTTCTACATCAATATACATGCAGAACAGGTTTTACTATATGATCGTTTGTGTTATTTTAATTCTGATTCATGCAAATAAATGTTTTGTTGTCATTCAGCTGCTACTCGTGAAGTCGGGGTACAAAAATATGGAAATCCGACTTCAAGTGGCGTTCCAGGATAGTTTTTCTAGTTGGAGGTCGGAAATTTCCTAGTTCCGAGTTGCCTGGAACACAGCATTAGCTGCCTGACAGAGACAAGGACGTCCCAGGGACGTCACACACAGAACAGAACAATCCTGAATATTACTCTTTGTAGCCATCTGGCTGAGGAGGTCGTTTATCTTATTGGCATTGACACTGGCAGAAAGCATGACCAGGAGGGTTAGCCTGCTAACCAGGCACTGGAGTCTCCGCTCGGAGCCTCGGTATCAGCCTCCGGTTGCAGTAGATTAGAAGCTCCGGCTGCTACCAGGCTCAGCATCACTCTGGCGACTCTGGTGATGTTCGGGAAGGTGTCAACCACATTGGGTCACACATTCCTAGGTGACCCAGTTCATCTAGTTGCATTAAAGTCACCCAGTCACAGGCGCGTGCAGAGGAGGGTCGCGATGGCTGCTTGAGCACCTGCCCTATTGCCCTTTGCTGCCCAAAGTGCCCTTTTTTCAAACGCAAAATTTCCCTCATTTTATTTATTTTAAAAGTTGTAAAGGCCCTTTTGTGAAGGTCTGTCCGATCAAACTATTAGTAAAATAAATTAATAATAATTTCGCTGTTAATAAAATAACCCACATTATGACCTTTCACCTGATGACCTCATCCGTGACGAGCCCTCCCGTTCAGACACGTTAGTGATTCAGCAGCTCTGCCTACAGGACGCCTTCGATTCCGCCGGTAAGAGGGGTTTGCTGCGATGAGCTTGTTGTGGATTGTTGCAAAGAGAGCAGCACAGCTGTTGTGTTTGTTGCTGTGTGTCGCCTGTAGAAGTAACATCAGCTGCCGCCTAACACGCCGACAGCTAACGTTACTTCTACTCTATAAACTAAGGTGCTCTGTTCTGTTTGAGGGAGAAAAGTTTCACGGGCGTCGAGAGCTCTGATCTCTTCTATGTAATTTGACTAAAATCTTTGCACATGAACTGAGATTATTAAAGTAACTTAATAAAAGCCTTGTGCCTTAAAATAAGTATAACAATATTGGTAAAATTTTAAGCCTATTCCTCTGACATATGGCCTTCAGCCCTGTAAAAAAAACTATCAGTTAATTCAGAACTGTATTGAACATATTTACATTTTGACAGCAGCAGTATGTTTACAACAGCTCAACTGCATAAAAACTCAATACCTGGAAACACATATAAAAAGTGTCAGTGCCGATGTAAAATAAATAATATTCCTGACATCAAAGTAAAGAGTGAAGAAGAAATGGGCCTATAAGATTTCAGAAAAATGTATGTATGAATTGTTAAAACAAACATAGGATATATATTAGCTGATTTAACAATAATGTGACCATGAAAAGATGTAAAGATTGTTGAGTGTTTGGGACACGGCTCACTAAGCCAGCTGCACACTAAGAGCTGCAGGAAATAAGACACCAGATTAAAAAACATTTCATACAATCTGAAATCTAACAGGGCTGTTTCTTCTTCACTCTTTGATATCAGGAATATTGTAAAAGATTGATATTAGTTTATTTATTTAGATATATGATTAGACATATAGTCAATACAAATCCAAATATATCTCAGATTCACAATGTAATGTATAAAATCATTATCACAGTTTTGCATCCTGTAGACACACAGCAAGCAACACAGACTATAGATTTGTTTGTCTCACTCTTACCCCTGCCGTGGCCACCCTCATCCTTTGCCCATTAATGTTTCCTTCTCAGATTATTTCCCACTCTTTTTTGAATCTGGTATCTTATTTCCTCCACCTGCAGCTCTGTGAGCGTCTCCCCAGCAGTCAGCCTTGTGGCTGCAGTATCACAGCAGCTCAGTCACTGTGAGCTGGTCCCAAACACTCAACAATCTTTTTTATGGTCACATAATTGTTTAATCAGCTAATATATATCCTGTAGTTGTTTTAATATCTGTAGTCACAGATCACTTCCAGCAGGGCTGGACTGGGACAATAAAACGGCCCTGGCATTTTTGCTCAGACCGGCCCACCACAATCGGTCGGACACAACCAACCAGTACAAACCATCCTTGCGGTCCCTGTAGATATGCATATCTACTGTTCCATTCCCAAAACCCCCTACAAAGCTGAGATCTAAGTGCCATGGACCACTGTACCAGTGCAAGTGGACCAGTGATCAAAGGTGGCAAGTGGAGTTGAGCCTACACAAAGAGACAAGAATGATAACTGATTGAGTAAAATGATCACCATAATTTACCGGTACGTTTCTTTCTATAGAACGGCCGTCGATGGCCGTTCTGGGTTTTAATGGGTTAACATTAGAATAGACAGCCGAAGTTGCAATTGAATAAGTGAAGTCTGCTAGCTACAGAAACAGTGCAATATAGCTTATGCTGTGTTATTTTACAGAGTGGCCAGCACTGTCAGTGCAGTAACGTTAGGTGACAATCGGACAGACCTTATAATAGCGACAACGATTATGTTGTCTTATTAAAATATTCATTAATTTAGGTAAATCATCATCATCATCTTCGTCGTGACTCGTGCATACCTGTCAAGTTTTGGATTTGAAAATGAGGGAAATTTTCCGGCGCCCACCGCGAGCAGTCCCACCACCCCAACCAAGCTCCAGTATCCCTCACATTTTAAGACAGGTGTTACAGCCTAAATGAAACCACAGCTGCAGGTGACTGCAGGGGCGGGGTATAAAAACGGCGCCGTAAAGTTGGACACATTCGACCCCGAGTATGTAGGTTACTGCACGGTCCTGACTCGAACCGGCGACCTCGGGTACGGGAGGTGGACACACTGACGAGGAGGCCAAAACATAAGGGCGCTAGCATCGGTCGCCAGTGCGTCTCTTTATGTGTCGGAGAGTGAGGTTTACTCACTGCACAACTTTGTTGGCGTCCGTCACACCAGCATACCTTATTTTAAGTCCAACATGCATCACCTTAAGTCAGCCCTGTGCAGCGCTGCATGGGTATTATTACTTTTAATAACGCAGGTTAAAATACGTGAGATTTACGGGAAAATACTAATACGGGAGGACGGCGGGAAAGAAGGGTAAAATACGGGACTTTCCCGGCCAAAACGGAATACTTGACAGGTATGGACTCGTGGCCCAGCCAGGCCCATTCACTATCCTCCTGGTGGCTGAGACAAACCAGCCCTCCCCTCTACCAGCAGCAGCGGGAGGAGGAGGACAGGAGGGACTAAGCTGTTCATAATTTCTAAACTTTACACAGTATGTTGATGTCAGGAATATGTAATATTTATTTTACTGACATGTTAAATTTGTTGTTTGTTGCTGTAAATCCTGTTTCTGCACTAGAAACAACAAAAAATTTAAATAATATATTTAACTATTTAGTAGCCTAATAAATAGGACGGATAAGAGCATCAGTAAAGAACCGAACCAATAAGGATTACCAATACAAGTGTGTCAATAAAATCTTAATGATCCCAACTCCTGAGAAAATGTCCGGCCCATCTCTGTGTCCTGGTTTTAAAATCCATCCCAATTAAATTTATAATTGAACAGCCTCTACAGTAATCATAGTAATGTATCTTCTTGTGACAAAATTAAACTGAATGCAGCCTTGTAGACAATATTTTGTCCTTGTAATCCATGTTTGCATTGCATGGACAGCCTTCGGATATTGCTGGAAATTTTAATATCTATCACAGCACTTTTCATACACAAAATGCGATTGGTCCAACAGGAATGTTTTGTTTTGTGTAATGTAATTTAATGAATATATAACTGAGTTACTGAAAAGATCCTGTTACTTGAAACAAATAACTGTAAGTTACTGAAACATACTAAAACATTACATTATGTACTAAATGGGACATTTGAACTTTTCCTTTGTCTCATTTGTCTCAGATTGAATGTGCCCCTCTGGCAAGACAACTGGCCCCAGTCTGGCCCCCTCAATAAAATTGGTCTAGAACCGCCACTGCTCCTGCACCTGCCCTGATTAACACTGCCTCCCTACCATGCTTACCGTTTCAATTACACTCTCCTGCTCACTCTTTCCCTCCTTGACTTCACTGTCAGACACCTGCTCCTCTACCCGTCGGCGCCGCCATGGCTAGTCACCTCTCCTTCTATGTCTATGTTCGCCTGTTTGTGCAAAATGGCGTCAGGTACTGTAGGCTTGGAAACTGAAGCTGCGGCACTAAACATGTTTGTTATTTTTGAACATGTTGAGGCTTCAACCTCTAGACTTTTTTTTTTTTTGCCCGCAACTTCTCCGCACCACCCTTGCCCTTGCGCTTTTGTTTATCCATCCTAAACAGATCTCTGTCTCTGAGCCACTGACTGCATCTGACACAAGAAACAGAGGGGGAGGGTGGAGCCTGTTTAGAGATGATTGGGCCAGCCCAGTGTCAGTATGGAAAATTAACCAATGGGCCGCTGTCCCTGCTTTATGGGCCGGTCGTTGGCCAAAAAAAAAAAAAAACGTGTTACCTGTACCGACCGGCCCCCAAGTGCGTCGTCCCACCGGGCATTTGCCCGGTATGCCAGATTACCAGTCCAGCACTGACTTCCAGTAGTATCAGCAACAAGACAACAGCAGCAGCAGCAGCAGCATCCATAGCAACCCCTCAACAACAACTGTTCCCTGTAACTTATGTCAGCCCTCAGTGTTTTAAAGCTGAGTTGGGCATTCGCTGTTTCTTTTTGCGTCACCTCATTTGCTGACGTATCGATACAGAAGCATCTGTAAATGTGTGTCAACAAGGAAAACATAACGATATATTTCTACGTCAATAGCATGAGAAGAGTCCTGTTTAAATACTTGTTCCATGTGCCCTTTTTATACTTTGAGCACCTGCCCTTCCAAAGGTCTCTGCACGGCCCTGCCCAGTCATACTCAGCTTGAGCATTTACACTGCTCATGAAAGGGAAGCAAACACAGCAGTAAATAAAGTACCAAATGAAGCCTGACTCGGAGAGCTTTGCGACGTCACACACATGGGAGCACATCTTGGACTTCCAACTTCTTAGCTTTCTCCGTAAATGTCGTCTTCTCTGCTAGCGTTATGTCCATAGAGGCTGCTGAGCCTGGTTATGTGTCATTGGTGCCACTCTCAATGTTGCTTGAAACTTGCTTGGGTAGCTAGCAGGCCAACAAAGCTGCACTGAAAGAAGGCCAGCTCGGCAAGAGCTAAAAGGAAGTCCTGTTAATGATGTCTGCATTAGCTAACGTCAAACCATTCACCCTGTTACAAGTCAGCGCTTGATGATTTTGAAGCTGTTATTACAAGATACAAATACTACAAAATGTTTTGCTTTATATGTTTTAAAGTCTACAATCTTTTCAGTTTCTGCTGTTTTATCAATCACCAAAACTTTGTACAATCATTCAAAAAAACATCCCTCAAAAGTGTGCCTTCTGTTTCTGTGCTGCCATCTAGGATCAGTTAAGAGATCAGTTAAGAGATCTCTGCAGCTTTCTAAGTTTAACAGCAATTTGAAAGTAAAAGTGAAAGATTTTTACTTTTATCTCATGTCAGTCCAAATTGTCACTTTTAACAGGTTAAGTACAGACCTTCTGCAGAGTAAGTTCGTGCCCTAATGCTTTGATTGTGGTAAAAAATGATGGTGTCACAGTTTGTTAGGCAGGTTTGTGGTTTTATGATAATAATCAGGAGGGAGTTTTGTCTTTTAAGGAGGATGACTCACAGAATAGCTTGCAGATAGCACAGCATAACAGGCACGCAGGTTCAGGCTCAAACAAAACACAAGGCAAAACAGAAACACAAGGTGTCAAGGAAACAAAGTGCCAGTATATAAACAGGTGTGAAGATGGGCGGGGCAGTCAAGGAAAGATGGGGAACGATCATTTTTTCGTCAGTCCACCAACTGATTAATTGACTAATCATTTCAGCTGTACTTGTATAAACTGTTTATAACAAAACATCATATTTTATTAACTCTTTGTATGTTTTGTTTGTAAAAATCTTAATTTAAAAATTTTGAAATTTGTAAAGTAACGGCAGCTGTCAGATAAATGTAGTGAAGTAAAAGAAATTCAGTTCACTTATCTCCCCATTAAACTCCACATGCAGAGAGTTGAATCACTCTGGCTGAAGGACTCCTGAGCACCACAGAGGAAGAGTTTACTGGAAAATGCTGTGCGTGGGCGTACAGCGGGGGAAAGTCAGGACAATTCCAGAACATTTTTTATACATTTTTCACCCAAAACGCTGGATTCACTTTTGGTGTGAACACACCTTAAAGACAGGTGAGTCAGCAGCAGCCCTGTCTCCCCATACCTGTAGCCTCCCTGTCCCAGTGAGGAAGGTGAGCAGCATGGGGTAATGACATTCCAGGGAGTCTGTGGGGATTTCTCTGTCTCTCTGTACCAAAACAAAAAAGAAAACGAAATATTTCTTAATGACAGAAATTCAAACACAAATTATTTTCTCACATAATGATCATTATGACATAAATAAAAAACAACCTCCTGTCTGTATGGATGCTGGACAGCAGCTTATCTCAGCCTGCATGTAAGTTACAGACAATATTTAAATAATCCAGTTTGATATAATTTGATTTCATTTAGATTTAGTTAAATGACATCTGTACATAGGCGTCAATGTTCAGAGAATTTTATCTCTTAATTTTACAATAAAATACTGTAAAAGACGAAGAAGAAGAAGAAGGTTCACCGATACTGTTAAAGATTGCCTTAAGGACGTTTTTTAATAGTGGTTTTTAATCTTGCATCAAATAATGAACTGCATCCTGAATGCAGACTTGCGTGAACAAATCACCAGCAGTATATTGTGCTACGACTAGTATTGAACTACAAGAAGCCAGACAGTTGCAAGCCTTTAATTAGAGTTATGTAAAGCTTTTGATGGGACAGTTAGGTCCTAGAGAAGCGGTGACAACAGCTGTGCAGAGGGGGCCCAGTTTGAGTCTTTTTTCATGGGGCCCAAAATTCCTGCCGACGCTGCTGTGAGAAGGTCATAAATCAGATTCATTCAGCAGCTTGAGAGAGAAGGGTTCACAGTATTTTCCAGTGGTGGAAGAAGATATTTTGCTTAAGTAAACACAACAATACCACACTGTGAAAACTTCCCACTTCCCACGCTTCCTTCGGCCTTAAAAAGAGAAGGACCATCCGGCTTGTTATCAGCCCACACAACAAGCCAACATCCGCGACGGTATGGAGGAGGATTTATGCACATGGTATGGGTAACCTGCATGTTTGTGAAGGCTCCATTGATTCTGAACAATATATACAAGTTTGGAACAACACGTTCATTTTCAGGTACAGCCTTGCATATTTTAGTAAAACAGTGCCACATTTATTACAGCAGCATGGCTCCAGCAAGACAGCAAGAGTCAACTCACGGCCGTGAGCGGAGCTAGCTTAGCTAGGTGCAACTGTAACTCAGGTTAACTGTCATTTTAACAGGCTGATAAGTTTGTCCAGAGAACAACAGTCTGAAAACTAAATGGTCTCACCAGAGAAAGTGAACAGCCGACTCCTGATAAGCTTTTTCAACGGCGCGAGTCTGCTCTAGCCTGATTGACAGGTCGCCATGGTAAAGACTTGTCAATCATAGATATTCCCGCCCTGAAACATTCTCTGCTTTGTGGTCTTTTTTAAAATAAATGGGACCATAATTTACTAAATGAACATCATGCTGTGTTGAAGAAGACTTGAAACTAGCGACTGAGACCATAAACTCATCAGGAAAGTGTTTACTGGGGGAATTATTCAGCTGAGAAGGAGAAACATTTTCCCATTATTTCTAATGGAGCTGGACTTCTTTTTGCAACCAGAAGAGTCGCCCCCTGCTGGATTTTCAATAGAATGCAGCTTTCAGGGACTTCAGCATTCGCTTCATATTGTAGACCGGAAGCTTCCGGCTTGCTTGATACCCACTGAAAATGTGAACCAGAAAATACAACAAAAAAGACCCTGAACTGTTGAGCAGCTGAAATCTTTAACCAAGCCAGAAAAGGAAAACGCCCCACTTTCAAGATTACAGTCAGTCTCCTCAGTTCATACTTACAGAGTGATGTAACATAGTGAAATAGTTTCACATAGTGAAATTCAAAGAAAACATATAAATACAACAAAACATTTTGATTGTTGTTCCAACTAACCCAGACTCTCGTAGCCATGAACTAGCTTACAGCTAAAACATTAGCACTAAGACCTTGGATGACATGTACTGTATCTGCATAGACACGTATAATCATGATCTACGTTTGATGATTTTAACTATGCTGTAGCAAAAATGTTTTGTTTTTTTACCTCAAAATAAAATTTTCTTTCTAAGATTGGCTGTACCTGCCACAGGGTGCTACCTGGCACATGTGGAATAAGGACTAAACTGATCATGTGCCGAGTGAAGCAGGTGATTTGTTACTTGTTCCTGATTGGGCAAATTGGACGTGTCAAAACTGACCTGTGTTACATCCATCCCCAGTCTCCCCTACAGAATCGAAGTGGAAAACAGACAAAACGCGTCGCCTTAGGAGACTGCCCCCCCCTGCTGGTGGGAATGGGTAGCACCGCCCAAAACTGCCAAACTTAACTTGAGAATTTTTTTTTGGGAAACTAACATCTAAAGGGAATAATACGTAATAAATCAATATAAATGTGAACACACATTTAGTGGGTGTCACATCAGCAAAATAATTTACTATTTAGGCAAGGCAGCTTTATTTATAGAGCACATTTCAAACCCACAGGCAATTCAAAATCAATTAAGATACAATAAATTTAGATCAAATTAAATAAATTACATCAAATGAAATCAGATACAGTCGTCCACAATGAAACAAATATAGATAAAAGTGCAGTACAGAAACCAATCAGTGAAGGCTCAGCATCTCGGTTTTTGGTCAATGCATTTATTAATTATTTTACAGCACAATAACCTCATGCAGCGCTTCTGACCAGAACCGTTACAGATTTCATAACATGCAGGCTCCTTGGACTTTTCTTGCACTATGAGACTAATTAAACTCAGAGGTGTGTCGGTGCTTTGGCCTCCGGCTGCAGTGAGTTTTACAAACCACCAGGTGTCCCTGTGCTGCTGAGTTTGAAGCCAAATCCAGTTCCTGCCAGCTTCAAACCCCACCAGGCAGTCTGTGGCTAAATCCAGACCCTCATGAAAACTCATGTTGCATGCAGCTATAGAGGGACATGAGTCCTGTATCCACCCTGGGGTAATAATGGGTGTTGGAGTAAGTGTATTTTGTATATGGGATCGTTTCAGAGTATAAATGCTTGTGCATTACTTCAAACACTGAGTCATGTATTTCAGATATGATCACTGTTTGCAAAGTGACATGAAATATTAATGTACCTTTTTGTATAGTTTTGGCCCAGTGCCACTTTGGGTTCATGTGTTTTACGAGGCAGAAGTGATGTTTGAAGCATCTGAAGTCGTCGGCCTCGTGATTCTCTTCATTTAATATAAAGATGTTCTTGCCAGCCGTCAGATTAATTCTGCTGTAGTATTATATACAAACAACACACGGCAGGGGTCCAAGTCTGTTTGATAGTTTAGTGAGATATTTTTCCACACAAACTGCAGTTCATGTTTGTACATGACACAACCTGTTAACTCAGACTGCAGACCAGGTTTAACAGGTCGGATATGGTGAAAGTGTTTTTGCACAATACTGCAGATTAACTTCAGTTCAAAACTCAAACAGAAATAAAACACATGCAGAGATCCTGCACTTTAACTGTCTGATTAAAAACATTTCCTCTTTACCTTCAAAAAGTCTTCTTCAAATTCAGAAATGAGAAACGACCCAATTTCTCACAATGGAACTAAATGGAATTATTTTTTCTATCAGTAGTTTATGTAGTTATTGCCTCAGGAGTTTGTGTCTTCAGTATAAAGATCTGTTGTTCCACATTATATTTGATGTGTGATGATGGGCGGTGGCTGAAACCTTGTGTCTATAATAAAGTGCTGATGACAGTCTTTCTGCCTTTTCTTTCACAAGTTCACAGTAAAACAGTTGTTCATTATAACAACGTGACATTAACTCGTTACCTGCTTCTCTTTAAGGTTTGTTGCAGCAACGTCACTGATAAATAAATACTGAAACCCAAGATGACATTTTCTATGAAGAACAAATGAAACCGATGTTGTGTTGAAATTTTATCCAATTTCCCTGAAATTCATGATAAAATAATGTGAGTTTATAAAGATATTCTAGTTCAAGAAAAAAGATTAGATTGAGATTCAGGCTAAACATAAAACTCAACAAAGTTCATTTTGTTGATTCACAAACAGTAAAGTTTGAAACATTTGTTCAGACTTTAAAGTTCGAGTGAAATATCGTTATATTTTCAAGTTCAGTGTTCTTCCTCAAATCTTCAACATGTTTTAAGATGTTTTTAAAATGCAGACTGCAGTGAAGCAAAATGTACTTAAAGTATTAAAGCAGTAAAATATCCCTGTGAGTTTTGGACTATTCATATTATAAAACACGTGGTGGCTTCTGATCCCCAAACTTGAGACCTCTATAAATGAATGAATTATTTGATGTTTCTTTGTGGCTGTACACCTCCACAGTCTGTCTGGTTAGAACAATTAAGATGATGTTGGTAATCTTCCCAATCCAAAGACACTCTCACACTCCTTTTCTTGCAACTTGTTTATTGTAGAATGAAATCTGGTATGAGTATGTTTATTTGTATGTGTGTGTGTGTGTGTAAACTGTTTATGTGTGTGGTAACTGTGAAGAGAATAAACAATTATGGTGTTTTAGACATCTGGAATAGTAATAAATAAAGGCAATATAATATGAGATAAACAAGTGCAAATAATGACATATATGAGGACGAAATGAACGAAGATGAAAACCTCTGAAGAGAAAGCATGAACTAAATAAGGGAGCTTCAATATTTTACACACTTGGACTGACAGGCTCTGTAGCATAGGCTTACCAATGAGACACAGACTACGTAATTTCGTGACGGTCCCTTACTGACCCGTCAGAGCGCACAGTACTAATTAGCAGGAGGGAAAAGTCCGATATAAACTACATATATATTGCTTTAAATGTGAAAACAAACACAGCAATATCTAATATATGCTACAAAGTGAGACAGGATGATAAAACACAGAAACATCACACATGATAAATCGAACAAACTAAGTAGCCTACTGTCCTCAATTCTCAAGGACGCACAAGGAGTATGGAAAGAAAAAAACGCAGTCCAGAATATGAATGAAGCACCATCCAGAAGTCCAGGAAAACTCCTCTGAAGTAGAAACAAAAAGATGTGCCAAGAGTGTACTGAACAGTTGCAACTGAAAGTGGGGAGACTGAAAACTGTCTCTTCAATTGAAGCACTTAATTGCTGACATGTCATTGGTCCGATCCAGGGTGACATGCGGGCCGCATGCACAGCGCCACAGACTGCGCATGTATGTTAGGTGGTGCAGTCTATGGGCCCTGAACAAATATACTTATGAATTAATATACTGATTATCTTCTCCATGAATCGACTGACTGATTGGTTTGTAAAGATTTTTTGCATATTCAAAAAGCTTGATGTGTCCAAACCTCAACATGATTAACAAACATACAATTATTACAATCATTCAGAGGAAAAGCAGCAAATCTTCACATGTGAGAAACTGAAACCATCAAGTGCTTTGGCATGATTAATAACTTACAGAATACAGACATGTGCAGACAGACTCAGCTTACAGACAGGTAAAGACAAGTTCAAGTAGGTGAGAAGCTCAAGAGTAAAAAAAAACCACAAGGCAAGACAGAAACAAAGAAACCAGAACAGGGACAATGAACGGGAATATCAGGTAGACAGAAATGAGGCTGTGAGGAGAGACAGGCAGACAGACTGTGAAGAAGCCAGGATCAAAATAGTTAATAAACTTTCCACTAATTCCACTAATTGATTAATTAACTAATCATTTCAGATCTCTACAGCCAGCAGAAGGATGTGGATCACACTGGATATGTTATCATTCTCTGTTTTAATGTGAAAGAACATGCAGAGAAAAGAAAATGATGGTCAGCTGTTCTGTGTGTCTGGTGGTCTGGAGTTTTCTCTGGATGTTCTCTCCTGCAGAAGGAGGTGAGTGAAGCTTTTACTTCAGAGATACACAAATAAGTTAAGAGCGTCCAGAGCCTTTATACTGCGTTAGAAAAGAAGACAGAGATGTTGAACAAGAAACAGGAGGCGAGGGGGGCGGCTTGCAAAACAAGACTTAACAGGTAAAACCTCCTCAGAGCGACTGCATGTACTTAATAACTTGGATCCAGACTAGAGCAAAGCAGACTGCATGCACTGCTGACTGAAGCTAAGTTGTAATGGGAAACTTATATTCTAATGTTCATAATGTTATAAGGGTGTCACACACAGTTTAGCCTGCAGTAACTAGTATCAGGACAAAGTGTCCCTACATTTAACAGGATGTGATTTAGCCCAGAAACAGGACGTGAATTCATAGTTTCAGTGTTGGTAATACATTAATAAAGAGTGATCAGGCTACAGATTGTAATCAGTCCAACAGTTTGTTGTAGTCAAAGGTGAATAAAATGGTTAGCAGGACGGTGGCTGATGTTTTGTATACAAAAGGAATATTGAAAGAAAATTCATCTGAATAGTTTTAAACAAAATATATTAATAAATTAGAGAATCGTTTTAAGTTACATCATTGATGCTTCCACAGTCTGGCATTTCACTCTTTTCTCCTCAATTAACAATCTAGATTAATAAAATACAAAATAATCTGTTGACTTTCAAACACCACATGTCATACATACAAAATATTATAAAGGTTAAAGTTCATATTAATTATTATTAATTTATTAATTATTATTAATTATTCTTCTCTGTTTGTTCTTCCTGGAATCATTTGGCGGGAAAGAATTACAGCCTGAGGGGAGAGGGGGCATATAACCTTGGGGGGGGAGTGCTCTAGTCAGGGAGGGCAGTCCATGCCATGATGCAGGAGGATCTGTGGGAGTGAACACTCATCTTAAAGGTACAATGTGTAAAATATGGCCAGAATTTGATTTTATTTATATTTATAGAATATTTGTTTTATTTATTTTTTAAACAATTAAAAACAGTATCATCAGCAGAGTTTTTATTAATAAATCAGATTTTTACTGCCTTGTTGTCAATGGGCTGTAACCTCACTTAGAAATTAAGCACACGCCTGTTCTGCTTTTAAGAAGGTATTGAGTCAGGATGTGAGTGTGGTGCAGTGGTTAGACACATTTACTCTCAGATTTTGAAAACTCCCGGTGAAGACTACGTTTGGTCAAGACCATTTGGTGTCGCTTAGTAACCCTCTGGGTACCCAGGTCAAGTTAGCAACAATCAACATACAACGTCCGGTCAAGTTAGCAATAACAAATAGGCTACGTCTGGTTAGACTTTCAAAATAAAACTACTGGTTAATGTTGTAAATTTGATTGAGGGAAAAACACTACATGAAAGTTCGGTTTATGGCTGATTTGTCCACTGCAATCACCTCCTTACTCAGACTTCACTGTTATATATAATGCTTCACCTTAAGTGTTCAAAATATCACTACAGGGCTTCTCCCAGTGCGTTGAACAATGACACTAAGTGTAAGAGCCATTTTGCCATTTATGTTGATTTGCTAATTGTTGTTAAACACATGCTATGTTCATGGGTCATGCAGACGTTCTTTTGTTTTTGATATTGTGTTTTGGTAACTGTTAATTGGGTGGGTATGTGATTTCGCTGCGCATGGGCAGTAGGAAAAAAGTAACACAATATAGTTTAGGTGAGATCTGCAAGAGCCCTGTATCGCAACAAGTTTTTGACCGTGTTTTGTAAAATATATTTGAGAAACCCTTGTGGACTGTACTTGGCTGGTAATGGACCAGGCCTTTTTTTTGTGCTCTGAATTAAAAAGGTAAACTCAAATATTTTCACGACTGTTTTTTGGATTTTTGCGTACATTGGGTACTCCAGGAGTGTGTATATTGGGACACACATGGATGGACACGCGTCAGCTTGGGATAGGCTTCTTGCAGAATAGTGGCCTTGGACTTTGTCAGTGAAACGGCCACGACACTAAGTGGGTACCCAGTGCGTTACAAACTGATGCCAAGGGGTCTCCAACTGTCCATATATGACGGCTTGAGAAAGAGAACAAAGTGGTAAAATAAGGTGTTGTTTGTACCTGATGTGTTGCAGATGCTGAGGTGTCCTGTGTTTTTATGGAGAGCTGCATCTTACCGTGCAGCTTCCAGGGCGGCACTGATGGAGTCATCCACTGGACTCTGGTGACAGCTGGAAACACTCCTGTCCACTCCTACTACAACACCCAAGACCAGCTGGGACACCAGGACCAAGACTTCAGAGGCAGGACATCACTGTTCAAGGACCAGATCTCCAGAGGAAACGCCTCGCTCCAGCTGACTGGGGTCCAGGTTCAGGACCAGGGCAGATACAAGTGCTTCACCAGCATCATCAGAGGCAACAAGGATTCATTTATCAACCTACAAGTGGACGGTACGAGAAACACACAGTAGATACACAAAACCATCAACTTGTGTTTTCTTTATGTGCAGTTAATATTTAAATTAAGCATATGTGTTGTCAAATTGGTAAATTAAAAGTAATTTTTTACCTAAAACATCCATTCATAGCATCAAGATCCTCTGTTTTTGCAGCTCCGGTCCATAACGTCGACATGGAGCAGGAAGAAAACAGGATCACCTGCAGCTCAGAGGGGATCTACCCTGAACCTGAACTCATCTGGTCCACCAACCCTCCGTCCAACGTGGCCTTCAAGAACACAACCAGAGTCCAGCAGACTGAACAGCAGCTCTACAACATCTACAGCTCTCTGATACTTTCAGACAGGGTTACTGATCTGGTCAGCTGCACCGTCAGCACTCGCAGGAACAGGAGGGGAGCCACTTTGAGTGAACTGAGTGAGTTTTATGTGGGAGTGAAATGTGTATTAAAGTAATTCCATATCTAATTCCTCTCTCTCTTACTGCACTGCACTGTAGATTGGTTCAATCAGAGTTTGATTTTGGTCTGTAGTTTGGCTTCCATACTAACATGCATACATAGGCTGTGGATAAAGATCCTGTTTAAAATGGCTACTTTCTGAATTTAATAACCTGATAGAGTAACGAATAAAATATTTTGAGTAAGGATTACTATATGTATGGATGAATGTACTGTATGTATGATTGCTTTCATTTTATTATATTGTCATGTGTGTATATGCTCATGTATAGCCTGGCCTTTTCGACAACATCAATATTGTTATAGTGGCGGTGTGGTGTGGGGACAGAGGACCCAAATGCAGAGCTCAGAGAGAGGGTTTATTGGGAAAAAAGGAAGGTGAGGAATGGAGTGGAGGGTGAGGAAGATGCAGGGGAAACACAGGCACGAGGAAGCAAGGAGATAGGGACCAGGGAGCTGGGGGACACTAGGGCCGAGGAAGCGAGGAAGCACAAGGGAACCGGGAGGACGCCGAGGGAGAGGTCCGAGGAGGGAAGAACCAGGGAGCGAGCCCAGCCGACTAAGCAGAGGATGAGGGTGAGTGTACCTAGGGAGAGAAACAGACACAAAGATAGGGTTAGCAAAAACAGGGACAACGCACAGGGAAAACGTGGGAAAAACAAGAAACACAAGAGCTTGAACATGAAGGTGTGGCACCAGGTATGGAGCAACGAACGATCAAGCAAAGTCTGACTGAAGAACCGGGGTAGAAATACTGGCAGAGATGAGGTTGACTACTGGCAGGTGTGGCAGGCTGACGAGGTGGCTGATGTGGAGCAGGTGTGGATCGTTGGCTGGGCTCAGGAGCAGAGGGAGAGAGAGAACACACAAGGGAGACACAAGGAAGACAGCAGGCAAAAAAAACCCAAAGAAAAAACAGAATAACTGATAAAAGGGAGAAAAACCCAGGACACTCACTGTCAGCCGGGCCGCAACCATAACACAATATATTTATTTAATTTATTACAGCCAATGAATGCAGTGGTCTCAAGGTCTTAGGTGCCTCAAGGGGCGGTAACCCTCGAACACCGTGGTGGACACTGGTGGTCAGGGAAGCTGTCCGACTGAAGAAGGAGGCCTTCCGGGATTTGTTGTCTCGGAGGACTCTGGAGGCGGTTGCAAGGTACCGATGGCCCCGAAGGGCTGCAGCCTCTGCTGCTGCAGAAGCAAAGCAGCGGGTGTGGGAGAAGTTCGGAGAAGACATGGAGAAGGACTTCTGTCGGCACCGAAGTGTTTCTGGAGAACTGTCCACCATCTCAGGAGAGGGAAGCGGGAAACCGTCCAAGCTGTGTACAGTAAGGATGGGACCCTGTTGACCTCAACTGGGGAGGTAATTGGGCGGTGGAGGGAACACTTTGAGGAACTCCCAAATCCGACTGATACGCCCTCTCTAGTAGAGGCAGAGCTGGAGGCTGATGGGGGTTTCTCGTCAATTTCCCTGGAGGAAGTCACTGAGGTAGTCAAACAACTCCACAGTGGCAAAGCCCCGGGGATTGATGAGATCCGCCCGGAAATGCTAAAAGCTTTGGGTGTGGAGGGGCTGTCTTGGATGACACATCTCTTCAACATTGCGTGGAAGTCGGGTACAGTGCCCAAGGAGTGGCGGACTCGGGTGGTGGTTCCCCTGTTCAAAAAGGGGGACCAGAGAGTGTGTGCCAATTACAGGGGTATCACACTTCTCAGCCTCCCTGGTAAAGTCTACGCCAGGGTGCTGGAACGGAGGGTTCGGCCGATTGTCGAACCACAGATCGAAGAGGAACAATGCGGTTTTTGTCCCCGTCGTGGAACAACTGACCAGCTCTTTACTCTCACAAGGATCCTGGAGTGGGCTTGGGAGTATGCCCATCCGGTCTACATGTGCTTTGTAGATCTGGAGAAGGCATATGACCGGGTCTCCCGGGAGATACTGTGGGAGGTGCTGCAGGAGTATGGGGTGAGGGGGGCCCTTCTTAGGGCTATCCAATCCTTGTACATCCAAAGCGAGAGCTGTGTCCGAGTACTCGGCAGTAAGTCGGACTCTTTCCAGGTGGGGGTTGGCCTTTGTCAGGGCTGCGGTTTGTCACCAGTCCTGTTTGTGATATTCATGGACAGGATATCGAGGCGTAGCCGTGGCGAGGAGGGGCTGCGGTTCGGTGGGCTTGGGATCTCGTCACTGCTTTTTGCGGATGATGTGGTCCTGATGGCATCATCGGTCCGTAGCCTTCAGCTCTCACTGGATCGGTTTGCAGCAGAGTGCGAAGCGGCTGGGATGAGGATTAGCACCTCTAAATCTGTGGCCATGGTTCACAGCAGGAAACCGATGGAGTGCCAAGTCCAGGTAGGGAATGAGTCTGTGCTCCAAGTGAAGGAGTTCAAGTACCTCGGGGTCTTGTTCACGAGTGAGGGGAGACTGGAGCAGGAGATTGGCCGGAGAATCAGAGCAGCGGGGGCGGTATTGCATTCGCTTTACCGTACCGTTGTGACGAAAAGATAGCTGAGCCGAAAGGCAAAGCTCTCGATCTACCGGTCAATTTTCGTTCCTACCCTCACCTATGGTCACGAAATCTGGGTCATGACCAAAAGAACGAGATCGCGGGTACAAGCGGCCGAAATGGGTTTCCTCAGGCGGGTGGCTGGTGTCTCCCTTAGAGATAGGGTGAGAAGTTCAGCCATTCGCGAGGAGCTCAGAGTAGAGCCGCTGCTCCTTTGGGTTGAAAGGAGCCAGTTGAGGTGGTTTGGGCATTTAGTAAGGATGCCTCCTGGACGCCTCCCCAGGGAGGTGTTTTGACCAAGTCTCCATATGTGGCGACTTGATTCCATCCCTGAATCTGTGTATCGTCATGTAAACCAACAAAAGCCGTCATTTATTGTTTCCTACCTTCAAATAAAGATGTTGTTTGTACCTGATGTGTTGCAGATGCTGAGGTGTCCTGTGTTTTTATGGAGAGCTGCATCTTACCGTGCAGCTTCCAGGGCAGGACTGATGGAGTCATCCACTGGACTCTGGTGACAGCAGGAGACACTCTTGTCCACTCCTACTACAACAACCAGGACCAGCTGGGACACCAGGGCCAGGACTTCAGAGGCAGGACATCACTGTTCAAGGACCAGATCTCCAGAGGAAACGCCTCGCTTCAGCTGACTGGGGTCCAGGTTCAGGACCAGGGCAGATACAAGTGCTTCACCAGCATCATCAGAGGCAACAAGGAGTCATTTATAGACCTGCAAGTGGACGGTACGAGAAACACACAGTAGCTACACAAACTATCAAGGTGTATTTTCTTCGGGTGCATTAAAATATACATTTAGCATTTGGATTTGGAAATTGGTGATTTTTATTTAACATAAAATTTACTATTACTCTAAAACTATTAGTGAATCCATCCGTACACACAGCATTAAGATCCTCTGTTTTTGCAGCTCCGGTCCATGAAGTCAACATGGAGCAGGAAGAAAATAGGATCACCTGCAGCTCACAGGGGATCTACCCTGAACCTGAACTCACCTGGTCCACCAGCCCTCCGTCCAACGTGACCTTCAAGAACACAACCAGAGTCCAGCAGACTGAACAGCAGCTCTACAACATCTACAGCTCTCTGATACTTTCAGACAGGGTTACTGATCTGGTCTACAGCTGCACCGTCAGCACTCGCAGACACAGGAGGAGAGCCACTTTGAGGGAACTGAGTGAGTATTACGTCTAATCTGTCAACTAAACCAAGAGACCAGGTTGGTGTTTGCACTGATTTACAAAGATTCCTGCAACAACACAACAACAAACTACTGCTAAAACTAATTTAGCAAACAAATACATCAGACCCTTTATTATCTGACAGTGTCTCGATATGTGTTTCTATTTCTTTTGATTCAGGCGTTTTGATTATTTTATTTATTAATTGTTTTATGAAGAACAGAGCCCTGAGGTACATCAGAACATCCTGATGCAATACTTTTATAGGAAACCACTTAAGAGCCAGACCGAAGCCGCCATACTTATTTTATCACTCGGTCTAGCTGTATGCAGTGATCTGTGTTATCAAAAGCTGCTCTGAGATCCAGTAACAGAGGAAACTGAGTTGGAATCTGAATCCATAGCGAGCAGAAAATCATTCAGCTCATTAGTGAGTGCAGTTTCAGGTCCTAATACTGTTCTAATACTTCTGAAACATCCGGAAGGTCAGAGGATGGTCAATAATTATTCTGAGATCCTGGATCAAGGTGTGTTTTCTTAACTAGAAGTTTAACCACATGGAGCCTGACGTACAGAAAGAGAGAAATTAAAGATGTTCAGTATTCAGATGGCCTGTAGAGAACCAGAAAGAGTCTGAGTGATCAGTGAGAGCAAACCTTGTGGATTCATACGTTTGTACAAATGAAAACTGATCTGCTCTGTGAGACGGAAACATGAACAAAGTCTAAAACTCTCCAGAAGTTCTTCAAAGTAACACTGAAGGTGTGTTTCCCACCTGCAATATGAACATATTAGCATTATTAGCACACTGCAACCTGACATGTTGATGCTACAGTAATTATCAGTCAGTCCACTGGTGGAAGTTTGGTTAGTAGAAAGTTCAATAAACTGAATCTTTTTCTGTTTCAGGGAGTCAAACTGGTGTCACAGATCTTAATGTAGGTTCGGTGGTTGGAGCCATTTTGGTTGTAGTTCTAGCAGGACTTGTTGTAGGCCTACTGTACTGCAAATATAAAAAGGTAAGAAAACACATTCTGCCTTCACCTGCTAATTATTTATTGTGTATGTTTGTACTGATGATGATGATGATGATGATGATGTTTTGGACAGATGATGTGTTTTGGACAGAGATACCAGCCACCAGCAATGAATCTTAGTTGAGGTAAGTACATCGTCTGTACTGAACACAGAAGAGTTCTTTCACATTTAAATCTTTTTGCTGGAAAAGCTGCAAACCTTTCAGTCAAAGAGCTGCTGTCTCAGCTGAAATATCGACCTAAATAAGACACAAGCAGAGTAACATCATGTACAACTAATCGAAAAAGATCAGTTCAATAGTCTGAAATTAAACAGTTCTTTATTCCTAAGATGAATTAATGAACAAGTTTGTCTTGAGTTTCACTTTGATGTTTTTCACCAGTGAATTCTGTTCACTTGTTTGTAGAAATCAACTGGAAGAAGACAGAGACAAAGTCGATGTGAGGAAGAAGCAAATGTTTGACTCCATAATGAACCCCTGAGCAAGGATCGAATTACGGGGTTTGACCCCCCAATGAAGGCTTGGACCCCCTCAAAGGGCAAAAACAGCAATTCAGGGGGGGCTTTCTTACCTGTCATTGTAAATATTACAATATATTTCACATACTCATGTCTTGTATTCAAGAAACCTGAAGTCTGACACCCTGAAAATGGACCACACCATGTCCTAACATGGACGTTAGTTGAACATCTTGTCTGCTCACGTCACTCCCAGCTGCTCCATGCAGTTCATCACATGTTAATGGAAACGCTGCAGGTTAATGTCAGTAGTTAGCTTTCTAGCTTGTTTAATACACTTAACTTTCCCACCTCGTAATAAGCATGTATTTTACTTTAAATGAGCTGAGTGATGTTAGCTAGCTGAGAGCCCCCCCAGTCATTTCATCACCACTTTATCATTTCGTATTTTATGTAAATGTTAGCCGACATGGTGCTCAGGCATGAGCAGTCAAACAGAGGATTAGTTATCGTAGATACACATTTTGACACCAATATAGTGTTTATTATTTTACTAAACAGTATTTTGTGAGTCTTTCTACAGTAAACCTGATATTTGTTTTCACTGTAGAATTGAGGAGTTTTACCTGACCAGGTAAATGTTAAAATCCAGGTCTGTTATTTCAAATGTATTCAGTTTTATTCATATGGTGCCAATTCAGAACAAACAACATCCCATTGCACTTTTTATTTTGAGCAGGCTTAGACAGTATTTTTTTTAATATTATTTATTTCCTAATTCCACAACAGTGTATGAAAACTACTTTATTGAATGCAGATTACATTTTATTTGCTAAAACTTGAAATGATAATCATAATAATTTTATGATAGTGTCTTTGGTCCTGGTTCAGTATTGTGTGGGTCTGTTTTGAGCGGTCATGACGGTCTGCTGTTGTGTGTCTGACTATCTGGCAGTTTTGAGCTCTGACTACAAAAGTCGTCCTGTGAAGCACCATGAACTGATGTAATGAATCTGATTTACCATCATCTACAGACAGCACACATTAGTTAAATAAGCGAGGATATTGTGAGCTTTGTAAAAGTCTGCGCTCTACTGGGTTTTCTTTTTGACCTGGAAAAAAAAGTTGACCCCCCCCAGTTGTCTCTGTATAATTCACTCTCTGCCCCTGAGTTACTACAAGAAGCGACAGCTGTTACGTCCTCACGTGGCTCAGGCCCAGAGGTAAAGAGAGGAGCAACAAATACAAATGAAAACCGGGCCGAAAGAAACAGGAAACAGATTATGTGCAAACAAATAAGATATTTATTAACAAACAAACCTGAAACAGGAACAGAAGGGACACAGAAACAAAAAGAAGAACTTAACTAAAAGAGAAGATAAATGGTTTTAACTAAAAACACTAACATCCTCCCTCTTCAAAGGGAACGTACGAGCCCACATCAGCTGTTAATAACTTTGAGCACTAGACTGTTTGTGATTAGCTCACCTGCCAAATAAAATTTCACACATCAGAATGTGTTTCCAGGTGTTGATGAGTTCTCCTGTATTTACTTTATATACTTTACTGTCTCAGAGCAAGCTGTGTGAAGTCTGATAAATGTCCCTGTGCTGAAAACATAAATGAAAACTATTTGTTGGTGTGGAGTTAGTTTCTGCCTGTTAGTCTGCAGAAGAGGAACCAGACAGGGATCAGAGTCTCAAAGCTGCACAGGGGACAGAGAGACAGGGGGACAGGGGGACAGGGGGACGGCGTCCCTGAATGTGGTGCAGAAACCTTCATGTTTAAAATGTTCAAAAAGACTTTGGCTTGTTTACAGAATGTGTATGTTGTTGTTCATTGTTGCTTTTTATATACTCTATTTTATATATTATATATTTTTTTACATATCTATTTTTTTACCATTTCTAAACATAACTGTTCTGCTGCTGTATAATTACTGTAAGTCAGTACAAATACAGTGTAAAGCTGTGTGTGTTGAGATGTTTGAGGATCATTGAGTGTAAAATTTTCACCACGTCATCATTTTCTTCAAACAAACAAGCTCTACTTTTGATTTTTCACCTGTGAGGCTCGAGTCATGTTTTCAGAATCAGATTTAGTGCTCAGGTTTGTGTTCACATATGAGGAATATGACTCTGCTCTCATATTGCTCTGGATGTACAAACACAGAAGAAGCATAAACAAAACAGCTCATCAACAGACAGACTACAGAACAAACACCATAAACTAAAACATTTGAACACAGCACGACAATAGTTTACTGAGGCACAGTGCTTGTTGTATTGTTTAAACTAATAAATCATGTTCTATGTTTTTACTTTATGGAGTTGTGCTGTTTGTGAGGAGACCACAGACTGTATTTAAAAAGGAGGAGACCCAGTTTGTCCTGCAGAGGGCGCTGCAATGATTTCAGTGCTCTTTCATTCTAGTGGTGTAATTATGGTGTATTTATATACACCAATATCACTCTGCAAAAATACTCTGTTACAAGTAAAAGCACAAGAACAACAGTTCTTACAGTATCAAAAGTAAAAGTTCTGGTTGGGCAGAGCAGCCCCTCTGACAGAGTTATATCGGTGCACTGAAACAGCTGGTTGAGGTGGAGCTCTTTTTTCCGACATCATACACTGTTGGGTTCTTTCATCTACAACAAAATGTCTTTATAATTTAATCATATGTGTTTTATGTACAATCATAATCTGCAAAGTAACCAAAGCTGTGTTGTAGTAAAAAGTTTACCTGTGAGATGTTGTGGAGAAGTATTAGCATACCTCAACATCACATTTCATTTATTCATTTAGCTGACGCTTTT
Organism: Lepomis macrochirus; assembly: GCA_024633595.2. Lineage (NCBI taxonomy): Eukaryota > Metazoa > Chordata > Actinopteri > Centrarchiformes > Centrarchidae > Lepomis > Lepomis macrochirus. The sequence goes on along the minus strand of JALXJV020000011.1, from coordinate 10,742,768 downwards.
ATCCAAAACGACTTACATTGCTGTAAATGTCAGAGGTCACACACCTCTGGAGAAACTAGGGCTTAAAGGGATACTTTGTGATTCTTATCCAATTTTTGTTAAATTCAGCAAATATTTCCTACGTTGCTATTACAAAGCAAAAATGTTTTGTTTTTTTTTTACCTCAAAACAACATTTTCTTCTAAAATTGTCTGTACCTACTACAAGGTGCTCCTTTTCACATGTGGAATAAGGACTAAACTGAGCATGTGCAGAGTGAAGCAGGTGATTTGTTACTTGTTCCTGATTGGGCAAATTGGACGTGTTAAAACTGACCTGTTTTACAACCATCCCTGGTCTCCCCTACAGAATCAAAGTGGAAAACAGACTGTAATATTATCATTTACTGCTCTGATGGATATTTGCACATTTTAAGGGGGGTTGGACTCAAGTCTTGACTAAAATGACTTGACAAGCAGATGTAGTCAGGGCTGGACGGGGAGAAGAAAATCAACTGATAAATCAATATAAATGTGAACACACATTTAGTGGATGTCACATAATTTACTATTTAGGCAAGGCAGCTTCATTTATATAAAACATTTCAAACCCACAGGCAATTCAAAATCAATTAAGATGCAATAAATTTAGATCAAATAAATTACGTAAAATGAAATCAGATACAGATGGAACAGACCAGAAGCCCAGTCACAGTGCCGTTGTTAGTCGTCCACAATGAAACAAAATGAAAAATAAAAACCAATCAGTGAAGGCTCAGCATCTCGGTTTTTGGTTCAATGCATTTATAAATTATTTTACAGAACAATAACCTCATGCAGCATTTCTGACCAGAACCGTTACAGATTTCATAACATGCAGGCTCCTTGGACTTTTCTTGCACTATGAGACTAATTAAACTCAGAGGTGTGTCGGTGCTTTGGCCTCCGGCTGCAGTGAGTTTTACAAACCACCAGGTGTCCCTGTGCTGCTGAGTTTGAAGCCAAATCCAGTTCCTGCCAGCTTTAAACCCCACCAGGCAGTCTGTGGTTAAATCCAGACCCTCATGAAAACTCATGTTGCATGCAGCTATAGAGGGACATGAGTCCTGTATCCACCCTGGGGTAATAATGGGTGTTGGAGTAAGTGTATTTTGTATATGGGATCGTTTCAGAGTATAAATGCTTGTGCATTACTTCAAACACTGAGTCATGTATTTCAGATATGATCACTGTTTGCAAAGTAAATGTATGCTGTTTTCTCTAGCTTGATGAAAGAAGTGTATTTTGGCATATGAGAACTGTTCAGCACATGAACTCATTTTATTCTACCTGAATGAGGGGAAACATTTTTGAACATGTTTTAAATTGTCAGCATTTTTATTTTTTTGGGAAATGAAGGACAGAATAGACTTGGTGTGATTTTGTATATTTTGCTGTTTAATAAAAACTGTTCTCAGTCTACTGAGAGGAGAAGCCAACGTAACACACTGCGTCCGCCTCACTGGTTACTGTAAGGGCAGAAAATTGTATGTGTGCTATTTTCCTTTATTATTATTATGTCTTATACATTGTTTAAGCTTCAACTTGTTCTTTTTATTATTATTCTTATTATTATTCTCATTCTGCTAGTCTGTCCACATGTGTGTAGGGTTTAAGTCAAGGAAGTGGAGTTGTTTTCTGTTCCTCTCCTGTTTTGTCTGGGACCAGGCAGAGGATCCCAAAACATAGATACTCAGACTGTGTAAATGACTATGCACCCCTTTGCTCTGGGCCAGACATTAGTGACTGTCTTAGAAGACAGAACCTCTGGTCCAGCTGATTCTGTTGTAGTACTTCTCTGTTTATTCTCTTTTGTTAAATAAATTCTTCAAAGACAACGGTTGGTTGTAACTCCCTTATTTGCCTAATCTCTTACCAGAATCTAAATTTCCATGACAGTTACTGTTAACACCCATCATCCTTTCAACAGGATATTCAACTGCTGCACCTGGCAGCCTGGGGGGGGAATCTCATATGCAAAGATCCTGCACTTTAACTGTCAGATTAAAAACATTTCCTCTTTACCTTCAAAAAGTCTTCTTCAAATTCAGAAATGAGAAACGACCCAATTTCTCACAATGGAACTAAATGGAATTCTTTTTTCTATCAGTAGTTTATGTAGTTATTGTCTCAGGAGTTTGTGTCTTCAGTAGTTTTTGAGTCTGCAGTTTTTTTCCTCTGTAAATAGGGGTGACGATGGCGCAATGGATAAGACTTTGGTGTGAGAGACTTGGGTTCAGTCCTCCACTGTGACCCATCCACCATTGTTTCCCTGAGCAAGACACTTAACCCCTCGTTGCTCCAGAGGTGTGCGACCTCTAACATGTATAGCAATTGAAAAGTCGCTTTGGATAAAAGCGTCAGCTAAATGAATAAATGTAAATCTTCAACATGATGTTTTAAAAATGCAGACAGCAGTAAAGCAAAATACATATACTGCAGTAAAAGTGCGAGAGTATAATCAGGAAAATGTACTGACTGATTGGTTTGTAAAGATTTGTTGCATATTCACAAAGCTTGATGTGTCCAAACCTCAACATGATTAACAAACATACAATTATTACAATCATTCAGAGGAAAAGCAGCAAATCTTCACATGTGAGAAACTGAAACATCAAATGCTTTTGCATATAAAATAGCAGAACAGAATAGCTTCCAGACATGTGCAGACAGGTAGTTCAGGATTTTGGTGAGAGAGAAAAAAAAACTCAAGGCAAGACAGAAAGACAGAAACCAGGACAGAGAAAATGAGCGGGAATATCAGGTAGACAGAAATGAGGCTGTGAGGAGAGACAGGCAGACAGACTGTGATAAAGCCAGGATCAAAATAGCAATAAACTTTCTGTAAATCCACTGATTGATTAATTAACTAGTCATTTCACAAGGATGTGGATCACACTGGATATGTTATCATTCTCTGGTCTGGAGTTTTCTCTGGATGTTCGCTCCTGCAGAAGGAGGTGAAACATATTTCACACATCAGCATGTGATCCCAGGTGTTGTGGAGTTCTTCATACTGTATGTGAAATGAGTTTTGTAAAAGCCTTCAGTGTCTCCACAGGGAGCTGTTTGATAATTGTCCCACAGTGATGTCAGCGTCGGGTGAGGTTGAAGTTTGAAAAACAATCTGTTGGTGTGGAGTTAGTTTCTGCCTGTTAGTCTGCAGAAGATGAACCAGACAGGGATCAGAGTCCCAAAGCTGCACGCAGGACAGAGGGACAGAGGACAGAGGACAGGTGTCCTTTAATGTGGTGCAGCTTATTTCTTTGCACTGTTTATGTTTAAAATGCTCAGGAACAGTTTGTTTTCTACATCTTATGTGGTTCTTCATTGTTTCTTTTCACTGTATATTTTTATAAGCATCTATTTTTTCAGCCATTTGTAAATGTAATAGTTTTGTTTTTGTTTGTTTGCTGGCGGATTGTAAAATGTTCGGTGTGTAACATTGAGAGCAACTTAAACTCCTTGTGTGTGTTCAGAACCGATCGATGAAATGACAGATTGATTCTGGCTCAGTACAAATACAGTATGAAGCTGTGTGTTGAGATGTTTGCGGATTATTGAGTGTAAAATTTTCACCACGTCATCATTTTCTTCAGACTTTATGTGACTTTTGATTTTTCTCCTGTGAGGCTCGAGTCATGTTTTCAGACTCAGAATCAGCTTTAATGGCCAGGTGTGAGTTCACACACGAAGAATTTAACTCTCATGTTGCTCTGGATGTACAAACACAGAAGAAGCTTAAACTAAACAGCTTAACAACAAACTGCAGTTCTGCACACACACCATAAAGGTGCAGGTGTTATGTACATTTTCTACAATTACTGCTGCTCGTACTTCTGTACTTTACTTTTTGTATCTGCCAAACTAATAAACTGTATTATGTTTTGACCTAATGGAGTTAAGCTGTCAACATGAACATTGATCCCTGTAATTGAATAAGGTGGTTATGCACTAATATGAGTGACCTACATAAAAGCCTCTCATGAAGAGTGTGTGCTGATGTGAATGAAGCAGCAGAGAAGTTTGAAGTGTCTGACGTCATCGGTCATGTGGTTCTTTTCATTTGATAAAATGATGTTATTGGCAACCGTCAGATTCATTTTGCAAACATCAGTGAGGCAGTATTATACATATAAAACACGTGTTGTGCCCAGCTCGTGGAAGAACATAACAAAGTGGGAAGGTCCACACAGAAAACAGTTTAAGTGAACCATAATGTTTTATTAAAGTTACCTTAACTTATATTTAACTCAAAACACAAGTAAACTCGAACTCATCATACTCAAAACAAACAACAAAAATAAAAGGAGCTCCTGAAAGGCACCCGCCTTCTAGGAGAGAGGTCACAAGGGAGAGAGCCATCCTGGTTCACCACAGCTTTTAAGAGCTTTTAAGGACTGGAACAGGTGGCTGCAATCACTGATGAGGTGGGCGTGTCTGACCAAACATAAAGATAGGCCTGGAAAGAAAAGGACAGTATCAGTAGTTTATGTAGTTATTGTCTCAGGAGTTTGAGGTTTGTTGTTTGAGTTTGTGTCTTTAGTATAAATATATATAGTTTCACATTATATAAGTTTAAAATAGTTGTTCATTATAACAACGTGACTTTAACTCGTTACCTGCTTCTCTTTAAGGTTTGTTGCAGCAACGTCACTGATAAATAAATACTGAAACACAAGATGACTTTTTCTATGAACAACAAATGAAACTGATGTGTTTAAATTTGATCAAATTCATGAAATTCATGATGAAATAATGTGAGTTTATATAGATGTTATTACGGTGGCCCTGAAATGCCAGCGCACTGCAACTTAAGAAAACACATTCAAATTCACCACAACACATTCAACTTCATCACAACACAACACATTAAGATGAAAACATTACACGGCATTATGTACTTCAGGTTACAGGTTCAACCAAAACACCATACCATGTGCGTCATTTAAAAGGGCCCCCTGGAAACACATCCGTTGTGTTGTCTTAATGTGTTGTGTTGTCTTAATGTGTTGTGTTGTCCTAATGTGTTGTGTTGTCTAAATGTGTTGTGTTGTCCTAATGTGTTGTGTTGTCCTAATGTGTTGTGTTGTCCTAATGTGTTGTGTTGTCCTAATGTGTTGTGTTGTCATGATGTGTTGTGTTGTCTTAATGTGTTGTGTTGTCCTAATGTGTTGTGTTGTGTTGTCTAAATGTGTTGTGTTGTCCTAATGTGTCGTGTTGTCCTAATGTGTCGTGTTGTCCTAATGTGTTGTGTTGTCTAAATGTGTTGTGTTGTCCTAATGTGTTGTGTTGTCATGATGTGTTGTGTTGTCTAAATGTGTTGTGTTGTCCTAATGTGTTGTGTTGTCCTAATGTGTTGTGTTGTCTAAATGTGTTGTGTTGTCCTAATGTGTTGTGTTGTCATGATGTGTTGTGTTGTCCTAATGTGTTGTGTTGTCCTAATGTGTTGTGTTGTCTAAATGTGTTGTGTTGTCCTAATGTGTCGTGTTGTCCTAATGTGTTGTGTTGTCCTAATGTGTTGTGTTGTCTAAATGTGTTGTGTTGTCCTAATGTGTTGTGTTGTCTTAATGTGTTGTGTTGTCATGATGTGTTGTGTTGTCTAAATGTGTTGTGTTGTCCTAATGTGTTGTGTTGTCCTAATGTGTTGTGTTGTCTAAATGTGTTGTGTTGTCCTAATGTGTTGTGTTGTCCTAATGTGTTGTGTTGTCTTAATGTGTTGTGTTGTCTTAATGTGTTGTGTTGTCCTAATGTGTTGTGTTGTCTAAATGTGTTGTGTTGTCATGAAGTGTTGTGTTGTCCTAATGTGTTGTGTTGTCTAAATGTGTTGTGTTGTCCTAATGTGTTGTGTTGTCATGATGTGTTGTGTTGTCTTAATGTGCTGTGTTGTCCTAATGTGTTGTGTTGTCTAAATGTGTTGTGTTGTCTTAATGTGCTGTGTTGTCCTAATGTGTTGTGTTGTCATGATGTGTTGTGTTGTCCTAATGTGTTGTGTTGTCTAAATGTGTTGTGTTGTGATGAATTTGAATGTGTTTTCTTTAGTTGCAGTGCGCTGGCATTTCAGGGCCACTGTATTTTATAGTTCAAGAAAAAGGATTAGATTGATATTCAGGCTAAACGTAAAACTCAACAAACAGCAGTTCATTTTTCTTGATTTACAAACAGTAAAGTTTGTAACATTTGTTCAGATTTTAAAGTTCGAGTGAAATATCGTTATATTTTGAAATGCAGTTTTTTTCCTCAGTAAATCTTCAACATCATGTTTTTAAGATGTTTTTAAAATGCAGACTGCACTGAAGCAAAATAAAATACTGTTACAGTAAAACATTGAAAATGTTACTGCAGTAAAAGTACGAGAGTATAATCAGGAAAATGTACTTAAAGTATTAAAGCAGTAAAATATCCCTGTGAGTGTTGGACTATTAATATACTATTATGGATTAATATGCTGATTATCTTCTTTATGAATCGACTGACTGATTGGTTTGTAAAGATTTGTTGCATATTCACAAAGCTTGATGTGTCCAAACCTCAACATTATTAACAAACATACAATTATTACAATCATTCAGAGGAAAAGCAGCAAATCTTCACATGTGAGAAGCTGAAACCATCAAGTGCTTTTTCATACAGAATAGCAGAACAGAATAGCTTCCAGAGATGTGCAGACAGGCTCAGCCTACAAACAGGTAGATCAGGATTTTGGGAGAGAGTAAAATAAACACAAGGCAAGACAGAAACAAAGAAACCAGGACAGAGAAAATGAGGGGAAGTACCAGGTAGACCGAAATGAGGCTGTGAGGAGAGACAGGGAGACAGACTGTGATGAAGCCAGGATCAAAATAGCAATAAACTTTCTGTTTTTTTAATTAACTAATCATTTCAGATCTCTACAGCCTGCAGAAGGATGTGGATCACACTGGATATGTTATCATTCTCTGTTTTAATGTGAAAGAACATGCAGAGAAAAGAAAATGATGGTCAGCTGTTCTGTGTGTCTGGTGGTCTGGAGTTTTCTCTGGATGTTCTCTCCTGCAGAAGGAGGTGAGTGAAGCTTTTACTTCAGAGATACACAAATAAGTTAAGAGCGTCCAGAGCCTTTATACTGCGTTAGAAAAGAAGACAGAGATGTTGAACAAGAAACAGGAGGCGAGGGGCGGCTTGCAAAACAAGACTTAACAGGTAAAACCTCCTCAGAGCGACTGCATGTACTTAATAACTTGGATCCAGACTAGAGCAAAGCAGACTGCATGCACTGCTGACTGAAGCTAAGTTCAGTGGTGTAGTCTACGTGATACGCAGGTAAACGCCGTATACCCACTAGGAACGGTCAAAGATTTCAGTATACCCACTTAAAATAGCGAGATGATACGTAAAAACATCGTTTTGTGGCAGAACTTTTATATGTTCATTCATAAATTCACCTCGTTTGTGTTGCGAAGGTCTGAACTGACGTTTGGGGCTTCGGTGGCCTGTGACCGGGATCTGACGTCAGCTACCAAACAACAACACAGGTGCGCGGCGGTCACTCTGCGCACGTTTGAAATTAACTAATGTAGTCACTGAAGGAGATGTGAAACGCGAGCAAACTCAAACTAAACTCTTTCAGTGTTTTCGTCAGCCTGCAGAAGCTGCTGCCGCTCACCATGAGACACCATGACAGGAACGTTAAAGTTACTGAAACACAGAAAACGAGCCAGATGAGACTGATGCTATCTTAACGTTACCTGGTGAGTGAAAATAATTTATAGGCCTATGTTATCATTAACGGAACTGTATCAGCACTATCGCTCTGTTTAATCTAGAACTAGTTAACGTGAATGGATCCGTGAATGCGGGTTACTGTGTATGTGTGTGTGTGTATAGCAGGTCCTGGATGCTTGCTCGTGCATTTAAGCTGATAAAGTACATAACCTACGTTTGACAATGGTTTTTGGAAGATAAGTGAGCCTGAGAGGATGTGGACCCCCTTTGTTGTCCTCAGTCCTAATATTCTGTAATGAATGACTGTTGGTGACAGAACTGCACACAGGCCTGTGTTCATTGTTGTTACTGCTACTGAAAAGCCTCAGCTTTCCATTATTGTTAATAACAGTTGCAACGTGCACTGTGAAATGTGCATTGAAAAACATTCTACCAGAAACGTATATTTTCACTTCTAAATATCTTGGAGAAAAATAGATCTCATTCTTTAATCTGAACATTGAGTCATGTGGTAGACACTTTAAACTATGGGAAACGCATATCGTGCCATCTCAGCATGTTTTTATTTTTGAATAAAATACATTTTTAAAAGTGTTTCACACCTAAATTGTCAGGCCCTGTCACAGACAAATTTGTATATGTCAGAATGGTTTTCTAATGAATTAGTTTGACACAAATAGTATTTTCTTATTGATTATGTCCCTGATTGTATCTAACATGGCATTGTAATTTCTGTAAGAAATATAAGCAATGTTTTGGTCTAATGTACTGAATGGAAAGTCTAGAATAACCGCCGGGCATTTATATAGTTGTAAAAAAAACTACTTTAACATAGGATATTTTAACAACACATAATGGTGGGTATATACCGCCACCTTCATCTACACAGTTAAGACAATTAATTAATCAATATTATCTCAAATATGACATTTTTTATCATAATATTTAATGTGACAGGACTGACTGTGGCGTGACAGGGCTGACGTGACAGGGCTGACTGTGTTGTAACATGACTGACATGCAGGACAGGATATGTTTAAGTATTGGTAAACATTCCTATTTTAATTTCTTATTATGATTTTAATGTTAATGTAACATTAAACTAATTCAGATATGTTCAGCCAGTGACATATAATAATGACCAGATTCATAAAAAAATGACAACTGAGACCAAACATATTTTTAATTCAATAGATTTAGAAGTTATTCAGTTAACAAAACAGTTGTTTACCACAAGATCCATTGTGCTTTCAATCATTTCACATATTCTTCATCAGCAAATACTGTAGGCTTTTCCAGCTAAAGATATTAAAATTATACATTTAGGATGAAAATTAACATTTAGATTTAAAAATGAGAACATTTGAGCATCCATAATTCTTTGACAACTGGCAAAATCAATCAACTGATGAAGATCATGATCAAATAGCATTATAACAGCTACGTTGAGGTGAGATTGTTTTGTTAACCTAAACTAAGACGTTATAACACTAAGCCAAAGTAAAATACATGTGGACCAAAGTTGTCCTGGAAGTGTCCTGGCTCTTGGATTCTAGATTTCATTCAAAACTTTTGTCTATAAGCATAAAAATCTTCAAATTTATAGGGTAATGTCTTTTTATTCAAATATTTTTTTACTATGGCATGTGTTCAATACATATTATTTATTAGAAATAGAAATAAAAGGAACAATGCCATTCATTTGTCAGGCCCTGATGTGACAGGGCCTGACAGTCAGCCATGTTAACTGCCATTGCTCAGCATGTTAATATGCAAACTGCAAAATTGTTAGCTTGCAAGCTAGGAATTTCACTAACCTTTATTGACATGTTTTGGATGTACAAAAATGTTATTCTTTTCTGAGAATATTAGCGTGACAGGGCCTGACCCTTTAGCTCGTCCTCCTCCTCAAAACATTCTAAATCAAGCTTAAAATGTTTAAAATTCAATGACAGAACTCACCCTCTATGAATTTTAGCATCACCTAGGTCAAATTAGGTCAATTCCACTGTGTCATAACTTTAAAGGCATATTGCACACTTTTTATAAAATGTTTTATGTAAACGTGACAGGACAGGACATAACATGGGGACAGTCAAAAAATACTATTTATTTATAAAATGTATGTATAATTTCATGTTTTAATCAATTGATGTTAATGATAACAACTTATTTGTAAAAATGAATGGTGTTTTTCTTCTTATAACAGTTTTTATCAAAACAAAACTATCAAATATGTAGCTCCAATTTGTCTGAGCACAGTCCAATTTTCAGTATTTGTAGTTTTCAAAAGTATTTTTAATAAAGAAAAAAACATCTGAGACCCTAATGAATGACATATTCCTTTAAAGAACAACTCACAGAAATCAACCATCTAGTCAGTTTTAGATCTTTTTGGATTATGCAAGTTTTATGTACTGTAACAACTCCAGGACAGATAATATACGTTTCTGGTAGAATGACCCATCTAAGGCTAAATGTAGCTGAGTTAGATGGTGATTAACACTAAACATTAGACATTTACACCAAAACATTGGTGCAGAAATTGTCTCCAGAATGCAGGAAATTAAATGTTTAATGCTCAAAATCTTCTGGGGGAGGACCCCCAGACCCCCCAATCAGGTACTCATCAATGAATATTTTTTTTAAATACTATTAAAATATCTTCTAGTCTTGATCTTGTGACCTCAATATTCTGGATTGTCACATCTCACATAATAAGTGCTTTGTCACAACTCTAAGCTGAGCCCTAAAATGTCCCCACCATGTTTGAACACAAACGCCCTTTCCCACCTGTAACTGTCATTGGCTGTTAAAGTCTTGCGAGACACCAGGGCTCAGATTAGAGAGATTAGAGATGTGTGGGCTGTCTGGGGGTTCTCCCCCAGGAGATTTTGAGCACTAAACTTGTAATTTCCTGCATTCTGGAGACATTTTCTGCTCCAATTTATGGTGGAAATGTCTTTTTTATGTGAGGGAAAACTATATTGCTTTGCATGTTTTCTTATTGTGCAAATAAACTTCTTCTCAAAGCATTTTCATTTGTTAGTCAACATTTCTTGGTGCTGTTTTTCTGAACATTTTAACAAAGGCATTCAAAAAGTGATGGGGACAAAATCAGTCATTTCAAAATGTGGTCGGGACAAAATGTCTCCAGCGTCCCCAGTGTAAATGACCCCTACAGGGTCAGTGGACCAGTCAGGGGCAGAAAGCAGTGTGGAGCTGTGTTTGTTCCCTCAGAGGAGGGAGGGGGTTAAAAGTGTTTCCCTGATATAAAACTGTATAATCTACCACCAGTTTAGGCGTATAATGAACATTATATTCCAGTTACCAGTGATGGGAAGTAACTAGTTACATGTAATTTAGTTGGGTAATTACATTTTAATTAGAAATTAGCTGCTGCTGGGTCCTGCCTCATCTGCACCTGCCACAGCACTTTTCCACCCAGGAAGAGGTCGGTTAATTTGGGCCACTCAGCTGCCTCTTGTGCAAACATGTTTCTCTTAATTCTTATTTTTTCACATCACATTTCTTTTTCCCCTCTCTTTCATTTCACCATGTTTACAGTTTCTGTTGCATCAGTTCAAGTTATTGTATTTTTTTAGGGGTGCTTAGATTCAATCTGTCTAAAATCACCCCTGATTTATTATACTAATGCTTATGATATCTCATTAAATTTATCACCTGTTTCATAGGCGTGACTTCATATAGCCTGCAGTGTCTGTTTCCTGTTTCCCCAGTCCAGTTCAGCCCATCAGAGTCTAATCTGTTCTGTCAGTTTGTTGTAGTCAAAGGTGAATAAAAAGGTTTTGCTTTTAAGAAGGTATTGGGTCAGAATGTGAAGGCGGCGCGGCGGTGCAGTGGTTAGCGTTGTCGCCTCACAGCCTTTCTGTGTGGAGTTTGTATGTTCTCCTTGTGTCAGCGTGGGTTCTCTCTGAGAGTGTTGCACATAACCTATGCAACACTTAACACTTTTTGTTTCACATAAGTAGCAAACATGGGCCTCCTAAATGGAAGTTTGGTTCTGCAATCACCTACTTACTCAGACTTCACTGTTATATATATAATGCTTCACCTTAAGTGTTCAAAAATTGACACTAAGCGAGTACCCAGTGCGTTACAAACTGATGCCGAGGGGTCTTGACCAACTGTCCGTTTGTGACGGCTTGAGAGCGAGAATGAATTGGTTCAGAATTGGTTCCCACCATGAATCTCTGTATCGTCATGTAAACCAACAAAAGCCTTCAGTTATTGTTTCCTCACTTCAAAATAAGATGTTGTTTGTACCTGATGTGTTGCAGATGCTGAGGTGTCCTGTGTTTTTATGGAGAGCTGCATCTTACCGTGCAGCTTCCAGGGCGGCACTGATGGAGTCACTCCACAGCTGGAAACTCTCTTGTCCACTCCTACTACAACAACCAAGACCAGCTGGGACACCAGGTCCAGCACTTCAGAGGCAGGACATCACTGTTCAAGGACCAGATCTCCAGAGGAAACGCCTCGCTCCAGCTGACTGGGGTCCAGGTTCAGGACCAGGGAAGATACAAGTGCTTCACCAGCATCATCAGAGGCAACAAGGATTCATTTATCAACCTACAAGTGGACGGTACGAGAAACACACAGTAGATACACAAAACCATCAACTTGTGTTTTCTTTATGTTCAGTTAATATTTAAATTTAGCATATGTGTTGTCAAATTGAAAGTGAGTTCATCCACACAGCATCATGACCCTCTGTTTTTGCAGCTCCGGTCCATAAAGTCCACATGGAGCAGGAAGAAAACAGGATCACCTGCAGCTCAGAGGGGATCTACCCTGAGCCTGAACTCACCTGGTCCACCAGCCCTCCGTCCAACGTGGCCTTGAAGAACACAACCAGAGTCCAGCAGACTGAACAGCAGCTCTACAACATCTACAGCTCTCTGATACTTTCAGACAGGGTTACTGATCTGGTCTACAGCTGCACCGGCCAGCACTCGCAGGAACAGGAGGAGAGCCACTTTGAGGGAACTGAGTGAGTATTACGTCTAATCTGTCAACTAAACCAAGAGACCAGGTTGGTGTTTGTACTGATTTGTCAGATGAGACAAAAGTAACTAGAAGCTTTTGGGTATCAGAGGTCTTCGTGAAGGAAACGCTGGTGGTTACAAAATGGTTGTTAGGCTGTTTCTGTTCCTGCTTTATTTAAAATAAGTCAAAGTAGAAGTTTTATTGGATTGTTATACATTAAACAGATGTGCCTTATAAAGTGGGCACTCAGTGAAGCTGTTAATGCTGCTAATCGATGAATTGACTAATTGTTTCAGGCTCAGTACAAAGATAAGGCCGTCTGTGTTTGAACAAAGTTGTAACAAAGTAAATTCTCACGTAGTTTTCTTGTAAACTAAAGTAGGTCAGGAAGGAAATGTTTGTGAAGGATTACAGATATCACATAATGAGGAGAACTGAACTCCATGTTGAAGCAAACAGAATGAAGACGTGTGCAGCTCTGAAGTTTGACTGCATTAATCTAATGTGAGCAAAAGCAGAGATCCCAAAGCTGCACGGGGGACAGAGGGACAGAGGACAGGGGGACAGAGGACAGAGGACAGAGGACAGAGGACAGAGGGACAGAGGACAGGGGGACAGAGGACAGAGGGACAGAGGACAGAGGACAGAGGGACAGAGGACAGAGGACAGGTGTCCTTTAATGTGGTGCAGTGATCTTTATTTCTTTGCACTGTTTATGTTTAAAATGCTCAGGAACAGTTTGTTTTCTACATCTTATGTGGTTGTTTATTGTTTTTTTTTACACACTGTAAATTTTTATAAGCATCTATTTTTTCAGCCATTTGTAAATGTAATAGTTTTGTTTTTGTTTGTTTGCTGGAGGATTGTAAAATGTTCAGTGTGTAACATTGAGAGCAACTTAAACTCCTTGTGTGTGTTCAGAACCGATCAATGAAATGACAGATTGATTCTGGCTCAGTACAAATACAGTATGAAGCTGTGTGTGTTGAGATGTTTGAGGATCACTGACTGTAAAATTTTCACCACGTCATCATTTTCTTCAGACTTTATGTGACTTTTGATTTTTCTCCTGTGAGGCTCGAGTCATGTTTTCAGACTCAGAATCAGATTTAATGGCCAGGTGTGAGTTCACACACGAAGAATTTAACTCTCATATTGCTCTGGATGTACAAACACAGAAGAAGCTTAAACTAAACAGCTTAACAACAGACTGCAGTTCTGCACACACACCATAAAGGAGCAGGTGTTATGTACATTTTCTACAATTACTGCTGCTCGTACTTCTGTACTTTACTTTTTGTATCTGCCAAACTAATAAACTGTATTATGTTTTGACCTAATGGAGTTAAGCTGTCAACATGAACATTGATCCCTGTAATTAAATAAGGTGGTTATGCACTAATATGAGTGACCTACATAAAAGCCTCTCATGAACAGTTTGTGCTGATGTGAATGAAGCAGCAGAGAAGTTTGAAGCGTCTGAAGTCATTGGTCATGTGGTTCTTTTCATCTAATAAAATGATGTTATTGGCAACCGTCAAATTCATTTAGCCAACATCAGTGAGGTAGTATTATATACATATAACACCCTGCAGGGGTGTAACTCTGTTTGATAAAATCTCTCCACACACAAACTGCAGTTCTGTTTGTACAAGTCACAACCTACCATCACAAATCAGACTGCAGTTTTGACTTTGTTTTTGCACAATACTGCAGATTAACTTCAAATCAAAACCTGAAGAGAAATAAATCACATGCAGAGATCCTGCACTTTAACTGTCTGATTAAAAACATTTCCTCTTTACCTTCAAAAAGTCTTCTTCAAATTCAGAAATGAGAAACGACCCAATTTCTCACAATGGAACTAAATGGAATTATTTTTTCTATCAGTAGTTTATGTAGTTTTTGTCTCAGGAGTTTGAGGTTTGTTGTTTGAGTTTGTGTCTTTAGTATAAATATATATAGTTTCACATTGTATAAGTTCACAGTAAAACAGTTGTTCATTATAACAACGTGACGTTAACTCGTTACCTGCTTCTCTTTAAGGTTTGTTGCAGCAACGTCACTGATAAATAAATACTGAAACACAAGATGACTTTTTCTATGAAGAACAACTGAAACTGATGTGTTTAAATTTGATGAAATTCATGATAAAATAATGTGAGTTTATCATTTTGTTGATTTACAAGACTTTAAAGTTCGAGTGAAATATTGTAATATTTTGAAATGCAGTTTTTTTCCTCAGTAAATCTTCAACATCATGTTTTTAAGATGTTTTTAAAATGCAGACTGCAGTGAAGCAAAATAAAATACTGTTACAGTAAAACATTGAAAATGTTACTGCAGTAAAAGTACGAGAGTATAATCAGGAAAATGTACTTAAAGTATTAAAGCAGTAAAATATCCCTGTGAGTGTTGGACTATTAATATACTATTATGGATTAATATACTGATTATCTTCTCCATGAAAAAATTTGTTGCATATTCACAAAGCTTGATGTGTCCAAACCTCAACATGATTAACAAACATACAATTATTACAATCATTCAGAGGAAAAGCAGCAAATCTTCACATGTGAGAAGCTGAAACCATCAAATGCTTTTGCACACAGAATAGCTTCCAGAGATGTGCAAACAGACTCAGCTTACAGACAGGTAGTTCAGGATTTTGGTGAGAGAGAAGAAACCCCCACAAGGAAAGACAGGATAACAGAAACCAGGACAGGGACAATTAGGGGAAGTAGGAGGTAGACAGAAATGAGGCCCTGAGGAGAGACAGGCAGACAGACTGTGATGAAGCCAGGATCAAAATAGCAATAAACTTTCTGTAAATCCAGTGATTGATGATGGTGGTCGGCTGTTCTGTGTGTCTGGTGGTCTGGAGTTTTCTCTGGATGTTCTCTCCTGCAGAAGGAGGTGAGTGAAGCTTTTACTTCAGAGATACACAAATAAGTTAAGAGCATCCAGAGCCTTTATACTGCGTTAGAAAAGAAGACAGAGATGTTGAACAAGAAACAGGAGGCAAGGGGCGGCTTGCAAAACAAGACTTAACAGGTAAAACCTCCTCAGAGCGACTGCATGTACTTAATAACTTGGATCCAGACTAGAGCAAAGCAGACTGCATGCACTGCTGACTGAAGCTAAGTTGTAATGGGAAACTTATATTCTAATGTTCATAATGTTATAAGGGTGTCACACACAGTTTAGCCTGCAGTAACTAGTATCAGGACAAAGTGTCCCTACATTTAACAGGATGTGATTTAGCCCAGAAACAGGACGTGAATTCATAGTTTCAGTGTTACATTTTCAATCACTTTTACTGAGTAAAACAGAAGTGTGAGGAAAAACATGTGACCACTTTGGCTTCAAGTGCAGGAGAACAGCAGCTTCATGATGCAGTGTAAGCTGTGAAGCAGGGGCGATTCTAGGATCAGACCTTTAGGGGTATTTAGCCCCTAATGAGAATGTAGCATGCATGCAATGCCTTGCAAAAGAGTTCACTAATTGGTGGAGAGAATGAGCAGGTTTACTAGAGAGGAGCTGGTGCAGAGCAGAGCGGGTCAGTCAAGGGCGTCACTTTGTGTTGAAAACTTGCGAGACACCAGGGCTCAGATTAGAGAGATTAGAATTCATAGTTTCAGTGTTGGTAATACATTAATAAAGAGTGATCAGGCTACAGACTGTAATCAGTCCAACACTTTGTTGGAGTCAAAGGTGAATAAAATGGTTAGCAGGACGGTGGCTGATGTTTTGTATACAAAAGGAATATTGAAAGAAAATACATCTGAATAGTTTTAAACAAAATATATTAATTAATTAGAGAATCGTTTTAAGTTACATCATTGATGCTTCCACAGTCTGGCATTTCACTCTTTTCTCCTCAATTAACAATCTAGATTAATAAAATACAAAATAATCTGTTGACTTTCAAACACCACATGTCATACATACAAAATATTATAAAGGTGAAAGTTCATGTTAAAACTCCCTGTTTGTTCTTCCTGAAATAATTTGGAGGGAAAGAGTCACAGCCTGAGGGGAGAGGGGGCATATAACCTTGGGGAGGGGAGTGCTCTAGTCAGGGAGGGCAGCCCATGCAATGAGGCAGGAGCATCTGTGGGAGTGAACACTCATCTTAAAGGTACAATGTGTAAGATAAGGCCAGAATTTTATTTTATTTATAGAATATTTGTTTTATTATTTTTTTAAACAATTAGAAAAGTAACTAATATCATCAGCAGAATATTACAGAGTTTATATTTTAGTTTTTCAATGAAATCACTATTTATAAATCAAATATTTACTGCCTTGTTGTCAATGAGCTGTTACCTCACTTACAAATTACGCACATGCCTGTTTTGCTTTTAAGAAGGTATTGGTTCTGCATGTGAGGGCGGTGCGGTGGTACAGTGGTTAGCGTTGTCGCCTCACATCAAGAAGGTGGCGGGTTGAAACCCCCAGCCTTTCTGTGTGGAGTTTGTATGTTCTCCTTGTGTCAGCGTGGGTTCTCTCTGGGTTCTCTGGCTTCCTCCCACCATCCAAAGACATGCAGCTGAGGTTGATTGGTGACCCTAAATTAGGTGTGAGTGTGACTGTTTGTTTGTCTGTGTGGCCCTGTGAAGGTCTAGAGACCAGACCTTTAATTCTTTTAAACTGTTGCTCAGCTCAGTAATTTGAATATTACCTGATAATCATAATTTAATCCAGGCCAACCTCACACAGAGTGATTCTTTTGATTATCGGACTCTTACAGACTGTAGGAATATAAATGATCAAGGAGATGATCCGTCCCTCCACCCTAACCACCCTGCTGGGTGACAGGTCTTGATTTTAGATATTAAACTGGTTATAAAACGAGTAATAGTGTTTGATTGTTTCAAGAGATATAATATCTCAATTTAACAGCTTTTTATTATGATCTTTATTTTATAGCAGACATTTACTCAGATTTTAAAAACTCACAGTGAAAACTACGTTTGGTCAAGACCATTTGGTGTCGCTTAGTAACCCCCTGGGTACCCAGGTCAAGTTAGCAACAATCAACATACAACGTCCGGTCAAGTTAGCAATAACAAATAGGCTACGTCTGGTTAGACTTTCAAAATAAAACTTCTGGTTAACGTTGTAAATTTGATTGAGGGAAAAACACCACATGAAAGTTCGGTTTATGGCTGATTTGTCCACTGCAATCACCTCCTTACTCAGACTTCACTGTTATATATAATGCATCACCGTAAGTGTTCAAAAATGACACTACAGGGCTTCTCCCAGTGCGTTGAACAATGACACTAAGCGGGTACCCAGTAAGAACTGACGCCAAGGGGTTTTGACCAACTGTCCATATGTGACGGCTTGAGAGAGAACAAATTGGTAAAATAAGATGTTGTTTGTACCTGATGTGTTGCAGATGCTGAGGTGTCCTGTGTTTTTATGGAGAGCTGCATCTTACCGTGCAGCTTCCAGAGCGGCACTGATGGAGTCATCCACTGGACTCTGGTGACAGCTGGAAACTCTCCTGTCCACTCCTACTACAACAACCAAGACCAGCTGGGATACCAGGTCCAGGACTTCAGAGGCAGGACATCACTGTTCAAGGACCAGATCTCCAGAGGAAACGCCTAGCTCCAGCTGACTGGGGTCCAGGTTCAGGACCTGGGAAGATACAAGTGCTACATCAGCATCTTCAGAGGCAACAAGGAGTCATTTATCAACCTACAAGTGGACGGTACGAGAAACACACAGCAGATACACAAAACCATCAACTTGTGTTTTCTTCATGTTCAGTACATTTCTAAATTTAGCATTTGTGCTGTCAAATTGAAAGTGAGTTCATCCGTATCACATCAAGATCTCTGTTTTTGCAGCTCCGGTCCATAAAGTCCACATGGAGCAGGAAGAAAACAGGATCACCTGCAGCTCAGAGGGGATCTACCCTGAGCCTGAACTCACCTGGTCCACCAGCCCTCCGTCCAACGTGGCCTTCAAGAGCACAACCAGAGTCCAGCAGACTGAACAGCAGCTCTACAACATCTACAGCTCTCTGATACTTTCAGACAGGGTTACTGATCTGGTCTACAGCTGCACCGTCAGCACTCGCAGGAACAGGAGGAGAGCCACTTTGAGGGAACTGAGTGAGTATTACGTCTAATCTGTCAACTAAACCAAGAGACCAGGTTGGTGTTTGCACTGATTTGAAACGATTCCTGCAACAACAAACTACTGTTAAAACTAATTTAGCAAACAAATACATCAAACCCTTTATTATCTGACAGTGTCTCGATATGTGTTTCTATATCATCTGATTCAGGTGTTTTGATCCATTTATTGTTTTATTTTATATTTCCAGCCTCTCTCAGTGGTTCCAGCTCTGACACAACAATCCCCTGCTCTGCCTCAAACACTTCCCTTCTGAACTTCAGCCTCGTCTGGAGATTCAACCACAGTCAGATCATCCTGAACCGGACCAGGACCAGCGTCCCCTACACAGTCTCAGAGGAGTGGAGGCAGCAGGTGAAGGGTGTGTCTGAGTCAGGCAGCCTCACACTACAAGACTTGTCTTTGAACCAGGAGGGGATATACAGCTGTGAACTCAGAGATGATGAGGAGACAAACATAACCAACACCCTGCTGAGGATAAAAGGTAAGATCAGGTCTAAATGAATGTTTCTGTCATTTAAACTATCAGCATCTCAGTTTTGTTGGAATTTGGGAGCAAGAAATTATGTGACATCCAGTTCTTCATGGCAGAAGCAGGCCTCTAATTAATAAGATCATCTTCCTGTATAGATACAGGCAGAAATCTTTTATAATCACCAGAGAGCCAGACCGAAGGCGCCATATTCATTTTTTCACTCTGTCTAGCATTAATCAGTGATCTGTGTTATCAAAAGCTGCTCTGAGATCCAGTAACAGAGGAAACTGAGTTGGAATCTCAATCCACAGGAAGCAGAAGATCATTAACTGAAAATGTTAAAAAAAAAAAAGATTACTGTTAAATATTTGGGCTGAGAGTTGCTGCTATGTGTCTAATAATTCTGAAACAACTGTTGATAATTATTCTGAGATTGTGGATCAAGGTGTGGTTCCTTAAAAAACATTTTAACTTTAACCACATGGTGCCAGTCATAAGTGAGAAATAAATAATATTCAGCGTTCAGATGGCCTGTAAAGTACCACAAAGAGTCTGAGCGATCGATGTGAGGAAACTTTGTGGATTCATACATTTGTAGAAAATAAAATGTTTCTGGTTGGTTTGTTTCCCACCTGCAATATGAACATATTAGCATTATTAACACACTGCAACCTAACATGTTGATGCTACAGTAATTATCAGTCAGTCCACTGGTGGAAGTTTGGTTAGTAGAAAGTTCAATAAACTGAATCTTTTTCTGTTTCAGGGAGTCAAACCGGTGTCACACGTTTTTATTTAGGTTTGGCAGCTGCCATTTTGGTTGTAGTTCTAGCAGGACTTGTTGTAGTCCTACTGTGCTACAAAAATAAATAGGTAAGAAAACACATTCTGCCTTCACCTGATAATTATTTATTGTGCGTGTTTTTTATACTAATGATGATGATGATGATTTGTGTTGGACAGAAAGGAAGAGAGGAAGAGGACCAGACACGGAGCTGTGAAACCTTATGGTAAGTTTATCGTCTGTACTGAATGCAGAAGTTCTTTCACAATGAGTTTACATTTAAATCATTTTGCATAACAAGCTGTAATTCATCTAATTAATCAATAATTACAAAAATAAACCTTTCAGTTTAAATTAACTGCTGTCGATGCTAAAAGTCAACCTAAATAAAAGACAAGCAGAGAGTAACATCATGTGTAGAAAAGATCAGTTCTGGCTCAGCAGTCTGAAGATTAAAAAAGAACATGTAACCAAATCAAATGAAGGCTTCATGTTTGCTGCATGAATTTATTTTGTTCTTTATCCTGAAGACGCATAAATGAAAGCTTGTCTTGAGTTTTTCACCAGTGAATTCTGTTCAGTTGTTTGCAGAAAGATCAACTTGAAGAAACTAATGAAGAGAGACAAACTCAACAGGAGGAAGAATCAAACTTTGGCACCATAATGAACCTGAGTAACTACAAGAAGGAACAACTGTTACGTCTTACGTGACTGAAGCCCAGAGGCAAAGAGAGGAGTTACAAATATAAATTAAATATATTATATAAAGGCAGCGTTGGGTGGGTAGTGTGTCGAGGTGTGAGACGGGCCCGTTTCAGATTCTGGAGCTCTGCCAGTACGGCTGTGAATTTGCCATGCGCATCAGACGCTGCACAAATGTGCTAATCATCACTTCCTGTGTCCCCTTTGTGTCACCAATTTTGGACACCATGGACACATTATTTCACGAAAAATCACTTGTTCAACTTTTAATCGTCAATGGCTTTAGAGTAGAATGATAAAATCTGAAGTCGGTTAGACTAATTCTCTACGAGGAGTTTGTTAAAGTACAGAGTGTAAAAAATCCAAAAATTACCATAAAATTCCAAATGGCCGACTTCCTGTTGGCTTTAGGCCATCACGCCAAGAGGCTTTTTGTACATCTGGACATGATACCAACGAAATTTCATACATGTAGGCTATCTGGTCGACTTGTAAGAACCGTCTGAATAACTTTTTATTGTCAATGGGTTTAGAGTGCACAGGAAAAATCTGACATCAATCGGAGTAATTCCCTTGGAGAAGTCCGTTAAAGTAAGGAGTGTGTATATCGCCAAAAAATGACCATTAAATCCAAAATGGGAGACCTCCAGTTTAGTGGCACGGTTTGTGCTCGGAAGGGATTATTTAGGGCCCAAGCATGGAACATACGGGGTTCCTTTTGAAACTGAAGGGATTTTTGTTAGGACCTGAGCACGAAACGAGGTCTCTAATGAAATTGAAGGAATTATTAGGTTTTTTTTGTTTACAATCTTTGTTCAGCAATACTTTTTGTACTATTTAATAAATTGTTTTCTATTTGACTTCATGCAGTTCTGTTGTTTGTTAAGAGACCCAGTAAAATAGATGATCTTTGTTTTCAGCTTCTGTCCTGCAGAGGGCGCTGCAACACCATCAGTGCTCTTTCATTCTAGTGGTGGAAGAAGTTCTCATGTACCAGTACTGCTCTGCAAAAATACTCTGTTACAGGTAAAAGTAATAGAACAATAGCTCTTACACTGTCGCAAGTAAAAGTACTTGTTGGGCAGAGTGTTATATCGATGCAGTGACACTTTTTAACTACACTTATTATACAGTGTTGGGTACTTTACAACAAAATGTCAGACTTTAAATTACACAATGAGACAAATTTATTTAAAAAAAAATTAGATTATTTATTCACCTTTGTATTAATTACTTTATTCATTTATTGTCCCTTATGATCTTAATTTAGTCATGACTTCTTTTTAAAATGTATTTATTTATTTATTCATGTTTTTGTCTCTGAGCGAGAGAGCGACAGGTGTCTGTGTCTTTGTCACATGAACGTCGTCAAACAAAATGTAACATTATTACGAGTAGCCTCCGTTATTATAAGACCTGTGACACAGGCTGTGTCATGAGGATTGTTGCATATTAATAAGGAAAATATGTTTGTTGTTGTTGTTGACTTACATTCGGGGCTAAAACCCCAGAAAAATGACCTGGCGACGGCGATGGTTAAAACAGTTAGTTTGCTGTCCATGTAGAGTGAACTAGATGTCAGCGTGATGTTTATATGCTCTGATTATGTTAATCCAACATATCTTTGTAGTAACTTCCATGTTGATTCCACATATTGAGCACATGAACACACGCAGTAAAGTCGGAAGAACGACTTCACAACGCTGGAAATGGGACCATCTGAGGAGCACTTGAATTCAATTTGTAACACTCATCACTAGATGTCACTAAAGCACACTGAAGCTTTAAAGTAGATATTTTCAGTTCCCGCCCTGCAGAGGGCGCTGCAACCCCATCAGTTATATGATATTAAATATATAAAAAGGATTCAATAAAACAGGAAATTTGGGAGAAATTGTTAAACATGTAAATCAAACTAAAGCAGGAAAGAAATGTTGATGTAGGATTTAGTTCCATGTTGAAGCATACAGAATGAAGATGTGTCTGAAGTGAAAAACTTTAGGAAAGGAAAGGCAGAATAATGAAGCATCCTATGAAACAGTCGTCTAAAACTGCAACATCATGGAATTATACATAAGGTTTTATTGATCACCAGTCATTCAAAGGAAAAGCAGCAAATCTTCACAGATGAGAACCATCAAATGTTTTTACAGGGAAACTGACTTCAGTGAAGTGAAGACAAAGCAGGCAGCAGGAGACTAACAGGAGTGATTACAAGCAAGATCAAACTTGTCCAGGTGAGCTAAATAAAAACAACTGTGACGGTTTGACAGGTCTGTTTTTTCACCAGCAGCTAACAGGATGATTGGCTTCCACCTGTCAGACCTTGTTGCTCATTGGTCCAACAGCTCAGAAGATGTCATCATGCTGAGCCCTGAATGACAGAAGCCTGCCTGAATATTTAACTCCCTCTTCTTCCTCTCTCTCCTTCCCCGTCGCAGCTCAGCAGATCAGCACAGACAGTGTAGAAAAGTATTTAACAGCTGCGTGAGTATGAGGAAATTGAAATAACTTGGTAAAGAAGTATGAACTTGGTTCAATATATTTTACATTTTGTTTAAAAAATCTTTTAAATAAACAATCATGAGAAGTGGCAATTTTTTCGCTTGAGGCCCCGCCCCCAAAACTGCCATTGCAGGTCTCTGCATGAAAGTGACAGAGTCTATGAAGAGAACCGAAGGATCCAGGAGATGACGGCGGTCAGCTGTTCCACAAGCAGAGTAACATCATGTACAACTAATCGAAAGAGATCAGTTCAGTAGTCTGAAATTAAACAGTTCTTTATTCCTAAGATGCATTAATGAACAAGTTTGTCTTCAGTTTCACTTTGATGTTTTTCACCCGTGAATTCTGTTCACTTGTTTGTAGAAATCAACTTAAAGAAACGTTTGACGAGAGACAAAGTCGATGTGAGGAAGAAGCAAAGGTTTGACTCCATAATGAACCCCTGAGCAAGGATCGAATTACGGGGTTTGACCCCCCAATGAAGGCTTGGACCCCCTCAAAGGGCAAAAACAACAATTTAGGGGGGCTTTCTTACCTGCCATTGTAAATATTACAATATATTTCACTCATACTCATGAGTATACTCATGTCTTTTTATAAACACAATGAAGCAAAGTGAAAATGCTAAAAAACATAATATGACCTGTTAAAACATCTACAACAAAACACGAGTTTTCATGAGGGTCTGGATTTAACCACAGTGACACCTGGTGGTTTGTAAAACTCACTGCAGCCGGAGGCCAAATTGGTCAGTGTCACAGTGCAATAAAAGTCCAAGAAGCCTGCATGTTAATAAATCTGTAACAGTTCTGGTCAGAACCATCAAATTGAAAAATCAACCTGAAGAAATGAATGAAGACAAAGTCAGTGAGAGGAAGAAATTTCTGACAAGATGTCCACCAACCAGCTGCTGCAGTGAAACGAAGTCACACTGTGCAGCTCTGAAGTGCTAAAATATGTCAAATGGATGTTCTTGACTTACTGTACCTCACTTTAACCATAATGAAGGATATTTAAATCAAATAAAAACGTAACTTAGGCAGTGACCAACAGAAGTAGGACTAAATGAAGAGCCCAATGGTTCATACCAATCACATCTGTATTTAAAAAGGGTCCAGAGAACATTTAACTTTTATTCTTATTTATCTTTTATACCATTTCATTCTGTTCTGATTCATGTGAGATGGACGATTCATTAAACAGGGCCTTAAGCAATCAGGGTGGTAACCAAAGTAAAAGACTTGATTCCTGTTAAAACTGTTTTCACATGAGACAAAAGTAACTAGAAGCTTTGAAGGTGGTTCTGAAGTATCAGAGGTCTGGTGACAAAGTGGTTGTTAAGGCTTTATAAAATATTTATGTATAATTTAAGTTAAAGTAGAATTCATGTAAAAGCTGTGTCAGTGTTACAACACATTGTACAGATGTACATAATGAAGATGGACCTGAGTGCAGCTGCTGATTGTTCCTTTGTCAATAAACTAATCGTTGAATAAACTTGTTGTTTCTGGCTCAAAAGATCAGACTGTCTCTTTGAGATGTTTGAGAATCTTTATAACAATGAAAATTATCCCCACGTCATAATTTTCTTGAGACTTTGTGACCTTTGACTTGAATGTGAAAAATATTTTGCTGTAATCTGTGAGGCTTGAGTCGTGTTCTGTGATGATGCAAACTAAATTTAATTATAACTTTATTAAATGGTATTTTTCTACTTTTCTGTATTTACTAAACTAATTAATTATGTTTTATATTTTGACTTCACAGAATGATGCAAACTGAACCCAGCATGTTGCTTAAATCTTAAACAAATCATCTGTAAATCACAGAAGTCCTTAAAGGTCCTGTGTGTAAAATTAAGGAGGATTTATTGACAGAAATACAATCTAATATCCATAACTGTGTTTTCAGTGGTGTATAAAGACCTCACATAATGAACTGTTATGTTTTTACCTTAGAATGAGACATTTCTATCTACATACCCTCTGATTATGTCTCCTTTAAACTTGTTAAGGAGAAAGGCGACACCTGCTGATAGTTGGGAGGAATGGCAGAAATAACCATTGTGCTTTCAAACTTCACATCACAGTCTGAGTGAGTCTAAAAATATCAAGTCTGCATTTTTTCATCTACAGAACATAAAAATAGATTTTCTTTTGGTGCTGTCACGGATACCTCTGACATTAAGAGATATTATTTCTAAAGAACTAAAACAGAAGTCTGACATAACAAAATAAAAAATTAAATTATTAACTCAAAGTCTGTTAAAGGTTGTAGGAACTAGTTAAGGAAAAAACTAAATCTTAAGATAGAGAATATCAGGTAAACTAGCTTACCACCAAGCTGAATACTCTGAACACGAGTACCTAAAATACTTAGTGGGATGAACATGTTATTAAATTGTAGACAGGGAAAATGCAAATTAACCCATTAAAACCTGGTGACCTAATAAGCCTGGAGTTAAAACTGAACTGCTGAACTCACATTAAAATGTCTCACACCATCAATAATGACAGCAGGTCCCTGCCATTTGGTCTTCTTTCCATACACGCTTGCTTCACTAGAGGCCAGAGTTTGTTTCTGTCTTTCCAGCTGAGTGAGATCCTCGGTCAGCCGCAGACTCTTTTCCTTCATGACATCAGCGCTGAGAGAAGCTCTCCTTGAATCTGAAGGTGCGCATGGTAACTGTGTGATGATGGGGCCTGTGCTTTTGTCCTGTCTTGCTCGTCCTACCCTGTGCACGGATTGAATCCAAGCTTGTTCTTTTCCTCTGGGATGGTTTCAGCAATGATCTCCAGCACCTCCTTTCTCACATCCTCATTGTTGCTTTCCGGTAGATTCAGAAGACGGAGGTTCCATCTTCTGCTGTAACGAGTCTTCTTGTTTCTCCCTCAGAGCTGCCATCTGTTTTTTGATTTCCAGCCCTTTCATATCTTCTCAGTCTCAGTTGTATATTTGATTACCATTTGTTCAAACTTTGAAAAGCGATCATTTAGGCCATTAATGGCTTTTAGAATGTCAGCATTGGAAACTGTCTCGTGCTCTTTGGTGCATAACCTACTTTCTAGGGGTTTGGGCTGTCCGTGGGTGTGACAGGTAGAGGCTAGGCTACATAAACCGGAGAATGATTTTTCAGGAGACACATCCATTATCAAGCCTCCTTTTTTCACATTCGTGGCGTCTCTCTTGGACATCTTGGCAGTTCAGTTCAGGCTAGTTCACTCACTTTGGTCGATTAAAGTCTTTGTTCCGGCTTTGTTTAGCTGCGTAGCCCCTCTACATAGGCTACATACTTTAATACAAAGGCAACTTACAGCTCCTTCACTCAGTATTCAAATGGTCTCATTGACTTATTTTAACCGCTGGTTCTCGGGCAGAGATTCTTAGCTCAGAGGAAAGCGTCTGCACAGGTCTCCGTCTTGGCTCCGCCCCAACACCTGTACACCTGTTTCCTTCTCCGCTCTCTCGCTGACGTCAGCTCCCACTTCCGTGACGCCGAATTGTCCTCCTGCAGCAGCAGCAGCAAAGGTAAGGGCTGTGTGGTTTTATTGTGATGCTTCAAAGTTTGGTGGTTTTTTATGTGTCCTTACACGGGTCCAGGCACGTGCACACATAGACATCAACAGGGGCTCAAGCACCTGCCCTTTTTCTTCCTCAAGAGAAAGTGCCCTTTTTTCCGGGATGCTTTTTTAAAAAAATAAATTAATTTATATATACAGTATATCTATTCCTGTTTGCACACAGCTTTCCTGTCAAACAAATATATTTACTGAATAAAAAATCTAAATATCAGGTCGGGAGATGAGACTTTGTCAGTTCCGATGCTCGCTCTCTCTCTCCCTCTCTCTCTCTCTCACTCCGCGTCTCCCGCAGCAGCAGCGCACACACACACACACACACACACACACACACACACACAAACAGACACACACAGGCAGCAGCCCCTCCCAGCAGTGTTTTTCTTGGCTTGTGCGGAGGTGAGTGGTGATGAACTAAAGACCAACAGAAGTAAACTACCAGCGCCTCGAGTTCACTGCTAACATGCATGACTCACGAGCTGAGCTAAAATAATTAGCTAAAGTCAAGCTAAGGATCATGGTTGGTCATACAGGCTAATGTTACTGCTGCCTACTTAATGGAGACACAACAGGTGAGTACAGTAAAATTTGTGTCTAATAATGTAATGACGATCGCCACATTGATATGCAAATTAGGCGCTAACTAATTAAAATGTGCTAATTTGCACACATTTGACAAGTCAGTGCAGGTGAATGGGCTAAAGAAAATAAGTAAATCATGTCACCACAGACCTTCCCCAGTTAATGATTTACATCAAGACTCTTTTCCCCTGAAATGTTCTGTTTAATATACAGGGTAAACTCCATCTACATGTGTATTTTGGAAGTTTTCTTTCCATAAGAGTAAAAGAAGACATGGAAGCAAAATAGACCCAAATTTGAAATTTGACCACTATATGAAAAAAAGTGTCCTGCCTTAAGCAGTAACTTTATATTTCTGATCGTAGAGGCTCCTCATCTAATAACTATCCATTCCATTAGTTTGCATGCTGATAGATCTTTACATGATACAGACAGCCCTCCCTCAAATGTGAAACCAAGTCCTAACAAACTAAGTGTTATGTGATCCAACAAGACCAAAACAATTAAAAGGATTTATTGCCTTGTGAAAAATAAACAAATAATTAGTGAAACTATGTCCCTCTCCTTGGTGCAGTCATTTATTCTAAATATATACTAGTAGCATAAAAAACATGCACATTGTGGCAGAGTTGACTTTGCTGTTGCTGCTCTTGTGTGATTATTTTGTAGAAACATGTTGAGGGTTAAACATTTGCAAAAGTGTGAATCAAAATAAATTGGTAAGGTAGTCAGAGTTGTGTTAATATATTTAACATTTTGTCAAAAAAAATCATAAATAATTATGACAAGTGCCGTTTTTTTCACTTCAGCAGCTGTTCACCAAAATGTGCATTTCCCTGCCTGTGTATCTTTCTCAAAACTGTATCACAGCATTTGTTGATTTACCGATAGAAGCATCAGTATACACATATCAGCAAGGAGTACATAATGATATATATTTCTGTATCGTCATTTTGAAAACACTATTTAAATCCTTGTTCCATGTGCCCCTTTTATACTTTGAGCACCTGCCCTTCCAAAGGTCTCTGCACGGCCCTGCACGGGTCACATGTGATGCTGCAGGTTTTCCCCTGTATAGCTTCTTGTGCTCCTCACCCCCTCGCGAATGTCTCCAGTTACTGATCGCCGCGGGGAGGTTTCTTAATGTTATGTTTGCGCGGTGAACAGACAGTGTTTGCAATTACAGGTAATCAGCTGTAGCAGCGGAGAAGCACAGGCATGAGTTGTGGATTTGAAAATAAGGGAAATTTTCCGGCGCTCACCGCGAGCAGTCTCACCCCCCCAACCAAGCTCCAGTATCCCTCACATTTTAAGACAGGTGTTACAGCCTAAATGAAAACACAAAAGGTTAGGCTATATATGAAGAGCATTTAGGTTTAACTGCTTATTTGCATATTTTATGTTAATTTAACATTGCTTATCTTTACATTTACATTTTATTTTCATCATTTGCATATATATCTTTGATAACAGTGCCGTTCTGCTTTGCATAGGTACATTCTTTGCTGGATAACTGAACTCTTCTTAAGCGCCCTGGATCACCTTTGGGGGTGTATTTTAGAGCTTAAAGTAATTCCATGAGAACAATTGGGTGTGGGATTGAAGTATATTCTTTTGATTTCTCTTAGTGGAATTTTTTTTATTGTGTTATTTGTTTAATGTTTTGTGTTTTGATTAAAGTCGAATAAGATTTTGGTTAATTTATGTTAGTTATTCAAATTTCTGGTTTTGTTATATATCATGATTGTTTAGATTAATTATTCCTTTTCTTTTCTGATAGTTTAATCTGGGAGGATTTTATAAATTCTGTTCATTTTCTGTCTTCCTGTAGGTGCTGGTGGCCACAGGCAGAGTGTGAGGTGGTGCTTACTGATATTTGCCGTGTTTGTGTTGTCTTCCCCGAGTTGCACGTGTGTGTGGGGTGACCCCAGCTGTTTCTTTTCTTTTTTGGGATCCCCGCTCAGCAGCCCTCTCACCTCTGTTGGTAAGCCCAAGCCCTATATTAATATTTATGCCCCTCTTAAAAGAACTGTGCTTTTAAAGATGGTTGGTAATAAACATTAAGTTGAATGTGAAACACGTCTGTCTCCTCCTCTTCCTCATAGTATAATAAACCTGTGTGCTTTCATCATTAATGGTTTAGGTTTAGTGTTTAGTTCTGTGGGTGCAAGTCCATGGTGCCGTAGTTGGCTGTAGCACATCATTCTGTCACAGCAGTAAAATATCCCTGTGAGTGTTGGACTATTAATAAACTGATTATGGATTAATATACTGAATATATTCTCCATGAATCGACTGACTGATTGGTTTGTAAAGATTTGTTGCATATTCACAAAGCTTGATGTGTCCAAACCTCAACATGATTAACAAACATACAATTATTACAATCATTCAGAGGAAAAGCAGCAAATCTTCACATGAGAGAAACTGAAACCATCAAATGCTTTTGCATGATTAATAACTTACAGAATACAGACATGTGCAGACAGACTCAGCTCACAGACAGGTAAAGACAAGTTCAGGTAGGTGAGAAGCTCAAGATTAAAAAAAACCCACAAGGCAAGACAGAAAGACAGAAACCAGAACAGGGACAATGAGCGGGAATATCAGGTAGACAGAAATGAGGCTGTGAGGAGAGACAGGGAGACAGACTGTGAAGAAGCCAGGATCAAAATAGTTAACAATAAACTTTCCACTAATTCCACTAATTGATTAATTAACTAATTTCAGATCTCTACAGCCAGCAGAAGGATGTGGATCTGTTATAGCAACGAGATTCTATTAATAAAAAGGCTCAGGCAAAACACTTGTCTTTTGGTGGATTTATTCCAAGTCTTCTGCAGAAGGAGCTCACAGAGACACACCCGTGAAGAGTGATATCCAAGTGAGCTGCCTTGTCTCCATACATGCAGCTTTTTATATCTGAGTCAGGGTCAGAGACCACAAAAGGACTTTGAAGATCAAATGTCACCCAATGCAAGAGAATGTGGTGAAAGACCCCCTAGGTGTGAAGCAACTGGTGAATGTATCTTGTCCTCTTAAAACAATAGGAACTCACAGGGACCTTACCCCTCTTGCATCCCATACCCAGATGGTCAGATGGCCTATCACAATACATCAAACATCACACCTCTTGTGTCCTTTGTCCCAGGTGGTCAAATGGTCTCAGTGATAAGTCACGGAGCAGTGTTTTAAAGGTCTTCTGTGAAATTCCCATTACAATACTCCCTTTTAGCATTTTATGCTAACACAATATAATGAGACTTTAAAACCTTCATGTAAGTCCATCTGCAATACTTAGAAAGAATATAAATGAAGAATATAAAGAAAAATGAAACAATAATATGATATAGTGACTAATTTAAGAGAAGAAAGAAAAAAAACAAAAAACAAAAACAAAAAGAGGCTTAAGCAATGAATGTACAGAAACACAGATTATAAATCAAAATCATGCCATTCTATGAAATTATGCAACGTGTGGATTTTCAAAAGAGGTTGCAAAGATCAGTTCTAAAATTCAGAAGATAACCAAAAATTTAAATGATAACATGTTCATCCATCCCCCCAATGTTCTGTGAGTTCTGGCTTTTCTCCTCGTGTAAAAGATCATTCAGGTGAGAGACGACATGAGTCATGTTGTCTGAAACGTCCGGGATGTATGTACAACAGTCTGTTCCAATAATGTGGCAAACCCCGCCTTGAGCTGCCAATATCAAGTCCAATGCCATTCTGCCATTCCATCTATCTTATGTGCATTATTCACAGTCTCCCACCAGGGGGAGGAAACCCCCAATGCCTTTCTCTGCCTGTGAAACTCTGGTGATCGAGCGTCTGACTCTGTCAGGCACATGATAATGGGCATATTGAGTGTGGAACTGGCTCAAAGTGGGCAAAATGGTGCCTGAGGTCATCAGGTGTGCAAGATAACACGTCCCGCACCATCCTGGCCTCAGGATTTGTGGTTGCCCTTCTTGAAGCAGTCATCATGGTTGCATGCATTGTCCTTCAGCTCAGTCGGGCTGTCAGGGAGGGCATGCATCTCCTCCCCTTTGGCCTGGATCTCTTCTTTGTTTAGGCCAGAGCTTGTTGTCTTCATATTTGGAGCTGATGACAGGACGATGATGACAGTGAGCAAGACAACGCCTCCGTTTCCTCTCGGTCTGTCACCTCTCCAGCCATCTGTTGAGTTCTGACATCTTATCTTATCAGTCGTGGCGTTTTGCTCACCCCTGTAATCAGTGTGCCCGCGATGAGTGTTTGGGAGATTAGTGGTTCTAGGTGGTCTCCCAGAGACCCCACTCCCCTCCCTCCCTAGGAACACAAGGCAGGGGAAAGCTCAGCTCTCTCACTCATCTTGATCTTCGTCTGGTTTGGGGATGTCTGGTTGTTTTGGCACTCGCTTGCAGTGGGTGACGTGGATCCAAGTTGCTCTTTCAGCCACCTTTACTGCTGTTTCTGTTGTTAGCAGTATCTGAAATGGTCCATTCCACCTGCGAGCTTGCCGGTTCTTTCCTGAAATCCTTCACCACAATCCAGTCTCCTGGCTCCAGATTGTGCAGTTTCTTTTCTGTGGTCTTCAGTATGGTGTGTTTGATCTGCATGTGAATTATAAATTACAAATTATGCAACTTTGACAAAGTTGTAGAACCCCTTTGTAAACCCGTATCTATGTAAATTATAAATTATGCAACTTTTACAAAGTTGTAGAACCCCTTTGTAAACCAGTATCTGTTTAGTTCCTGTCATACTCCCTTTTGACACATGGTCTTTACTGTGTGTCAACTTAGTAATAAAGAAACAGATACTTAGGCAGTTATAGCTTCCCATCAGGCCCATACCACACTTTTTGTCAGGAAAAGTGCAGCCTGCTCTTTTCCAAAACAGCTCTCCCCTCTGGACTCTCTCTCGCCTGTAATTCCTGTAAATCAGCTGTAGGAGACATTGCCTCAGTTAACACAGTACATATGTTGGTTAGTTTGTTTTGCTGCAGCCTTTGCTGCAGGGTCAGTTCTGGCATTCCCCTGTGAGATAGGATCAAATTTGTTAGTGTGAACGTCACATTTGCATAGCAATAGTTTTGGGCAACAGCACAGCATCCAGTAGATCAGCAACCAGTTTAAAACTTCCTGTTTGTCCACAGTCTCCCAAAGTCATGAATAACACCCCCAGCATAACGACTGTCTGTAAGACTGTTTACAGTTTTGTTCTTTGCATCTTTACATGCTTCTGTTAATGCAACTACTTCTGCTTGTGCAGAAAAGTTATCAGGGAGTGGGTTTGCCCAGATTGTCTCATGTAAAGTCATCACTGCAAAACCTGCTCTATTTTACCAGTTGCTGGATCACGGGATGCTGAGCCGTTTACAAACAACTCCATGTCTAGGTTCGTCAGAGAAGTCTCCTGCAGGTCTGCCCTTGGAGAGCAGGCCTCTGTTATGACTGTGACACAGTCATGTGGCTGTCCTTCGTCTGTAGTTGGGAGAAGAGTAGCAGAGTTTAGTACAGTGCATCTTTTGACTGTAATGTTAGCCATGTCAAGCAACACAGTCATGTATCTCTACCGCCTGGCTGTGGAGAGATGAGATGATTTTTGTTCAAGCAAAATCATAGACACAGCATGTGGAATAACTCAAGATGTCGCATTCCAGTCTGGATGAGAATTAGGCTACAGGTCTCAGTCGTCCCCCATGGTCTTGTAGTAGTCAGAAGTCATGTACCCCCCTTCTCGTCGACTGTCTGAGTGAAAAAGTTTGCTACAGCAAAATCCTTGGCAGAGCCTGGTAAATGTATAACATTTTACCCTCGAAGAAAAACAAAACAAACCAGTACTGGCTTCCAGCATCCACTGGGATGCTGAAAAATGCATTTTGCCAAATCAATGACGGAAAACCACTTACTGTCAGGTGGTACCTGAGAGAAGATTGTGTGGGGATTTGGAACATTCAGCGCCTGTGCGTATACAGCTGAGTTGACCTGTTTTAAATCTTATACAAACTGCCAGTCGTCTGTCTGTCCGGCGTCCCGGATTGTCTTCACTGGGAAGATTGGTGTTCTCACAAGTGATTTTTCACAAGGCAAAATCATTCCTGCTTTCAGGAGAGAATCAAAACTGGTTTAATGCCTTCAACAGCTTCCTTTTTCAAAGGATATTGATTTTTATACGGTCTATTTGACGATTTTGGAGTGATAATCACAGGTTCGACACCTTTAATTAGCCCTACATCATACTTGCTCTGTGCCCACAAGCAAGAAGGTACTTCACTTAATTCAGGAATGTCTGACATATTTTTGACAAAAATGTATTTATCCAACCTTGTTTTATCATCTGCCTTGATAATTGTCATCTGAAAATCAATATCTGGAATGAGCTCAACAGTTCTCACTGCAGTCACTATGGCAGAGAATTTCTTATGATGTACCTGTAGTTGACTGTGAAAGTCAACCTTTGGGTGTGATGTCTTTTCCCACCCCCCGGCCTCACAGCATGATTTCATCCAGGGTCCTAAATCCCCCCACCTTTTGTGTCTAGCTTTGACCAGAGGGACATGAGGTACAGAGTTAGGAATATGATTCATGTGCAGGTTGCTCTGTCTCAGCTCCAGTGTCCAAACCTTCCTTTCCTGGCCCCGGTCTCCCCCCTGCTAGTCAATCAGCCATCTGTTCTTTTCCAGTCTCTGGGCAGTCTCTGGCCCAATGTCCATGTTTCTTGCAGATGTAACAAACATCAGATCTGCCACGACCTCTTCCTCTGTCTCTTCGACCCCGTCCTCTGTCCCTTCTTTCTTCCTTTCGCTGATCCTGCTGCAGCTGTGCCATCTGCAACTGTGCCATCTCCAGCTGTGCCATCTGCAGCCTGTCTTTGTGCTCCTCTCTCTTAACCTTTTTGTTTAACAGGTACTCCTCAGCGTGGATGGCATGCCTTTGAATAATCTCCAGGTGACCATGTTGCCACGTCAAACAGTCCCGTTTCACCATGTTAGCGATCTCTGGTCTCAGTCCGGGAGAGGAAATTATTCCTGAGCGTGGCTTCCCACGGGGTGATGTCATGTGATGGTCCCATCACCTTTGGCTTTTGCAGACCGCTGTGGATTTCATGAAGTTCAGCGAGTCTGGTCAGGAAATCAGTCACTGTCTCATCCCGCTTTTGTGTGCACCCTGTCAATAGTGCCCAGTCCAGTCTTCGGGGAAACAGTTCCTGTATTTTCTTACAGAGGTTCTCAATCACCTGTACGTAGTTTGCGTTCTCTTCGTCACCCCAGGATGGTTTTGACAGTCTAATGTCCTCGGTGGGGTAGCCTGCTGACACCTGTGCCCAGGTTGTCCCCATCTGAAGGGCCAACAGTCGTCTCAGTTCAGCGGTTGTGGGCCTGAATTGTTGGCAAAAGATCAGCAGATGTTCAGCATATTTCGCCCCACCGTCCTGAATTCGAGGAAGCAGTTGTGATGCTTCCTTCATCTCGCTGAAAAGCCACGGCCTGTGAACCAGCTGTGCGTTTCCATCTCCGGACGCCACTTCCATCATTGGGGCTGTCACATGGGGTTTAGAGGACGGTAGATAAATCAGGTTCGATCTGGTGTGATGCGGGCTGGATGGCTCTCCGTATGGTGGAGGGACAGCTCCCTCATCCACTCCTGCTCTGGCTGCTGCTGTTAGCTCGCGCTGCGGGTAAATCTCTTTAACAACGGGTCTCTGCTCCTCCGCCTGTCCTCCTGGACGAGGCTGAGCTGCTGCACCGACTACAGGTTGGTCCGCAGGTGGAGCGGGGCTTGGCCGACGTGGGGGAGCCGAGTCCAGGTTAGGATCTAGTTTGACACACTGAGATGCAGAATTGTTAGTGGAATCTGTCCCTGCCTTTATTTTCCTGTCCCTGTGGCTTGCTTCTCTTAACCATGCTGAATATGCGGCCCAGTTCGCTTTAAAGGATTTCCTCTCCTTTTCCTTTTTCTCTAACTGTACCTTCAGCGCGTCTAGCTGTCTTAGGCTGAAGCTACCAGTTGCCGGAAAACCACACTGTGAAACCCACATGTCCAGTTGATCAATACTCCCCACACCATAATTAGTAATCATATAATTAATGTTAGGAGCGTTAATTGTTGATGGGTTTTGTTCCTTCTTGCTGTTATTTAAACCCATTTTCCGCTGGTCGTGTAACGTCCCTCTTTTCCCAGAATATAGAGAATCAGACCTCTAAATTTAGACCCCTTCTGTTTTAAATTTGGGAGGTTAGTTGAGTCTCTTGTTATCAGGACCTTGGAGCCGGGTGTCTGGGAAAAAACTGCTCACCAGTTTACCAAAGTGCTTCAATCATAGGCCTATACATATATATATATAAAAAAAACCTTAATTCAACATTCATTCGCACGTTCTCTCTCTCTCTTTTTTTTCAATCGCAATTCATTCACACGAGGCTGCTTTCTGTTCGCACTCAATTTTTCTCATTCGCAATTCATTCATGCATCCATAGCAAACACATTCAGCCTCACTGTGTATCTTTCTTGCATTCCACAAAAATCGCAACTCGAGTAAAACAGTTAAATCTTAAACCCAATTTCGCAGACCCAATTTTGCAAAGCCAATTTTACAAATCCAATTCTACAACGAGTACTCCTTCATTTAACCGTGGGTCCCAGACCCGAAGCTTCACCCCGTGGATCCCAGATCCACACAACTGTTGCAACAGCAGGTCCCAGACCTTTTTCAGATTCACACAGCGGCCTCACGCCTGCCCTGCTGACACGTCTGTCACACTTCACCTTGAAAGGAAGCGAGAATCATTTCCCCTTGAACAAACTACTCACCGAAAAGAGAGTGCTGCCAGCCACCAGGTTCTTTGAGGATCACAGCGGTGAGGGAGACTTAGCCACTCAAAGCGTCCAGCCCTCAACGTCTCACCCTATTTTTGAGGGGAGGTTTGAAGTCTCAGAGTCCCAGACTCTGACCGTACGGTTTTCACCTTCAGCTCCGAGCGACCAAGTCCTCTCACGCGTGTGATCCTGCCAACTACGCCAAATTGTTATAGCAACGAGATTCTATTAATAAAAAGGCTCAGGCAAAACACTTGTCTTTTGGTGGATTTATTCCAAGTCTTCTGCAGAAGGAGCTCACAGAGACACACCCGTGAAGAGTGATATCCAAGTGAGCTGCCTTGTCTCCATACATGCAGCTTTTTATATCTGAGTCAGGGTCAGAGACCACAAAAGGACTTTGAAGATCAAATGACACCCAATGCAAGAGAATGTGGTGAAAGACCCCCCTAGGTGTGAAGCAACTGGTGAATGTATCTTGTCCTCTTAAAACAATAGGAACTCACAGGGACCTTACCCCTCTTGCATCCCATACCCAGATGGTCAGATGGCCTATCACAATACATCAAACATCACACCTCTTGTGTCCTTTGTCCCAGGTGGTCAAATGGTCTCAGTGATAAGTCACGGGAGCAGTGTTTTAAAGGTCTTCTCGTGAAATTCCCATTACAGATCACACTGGATATGTTATCATTCTCTGTTTTAATGTGAAAGAACATGCAGAGAAAAGAAAATGATGGTCAGCTGTTCTGTGTGTCTGGTGGTCTGGAGTTTTCTCTGGATGTTCTCTCCTGCAGAAGGAGGTGAGTGAAGCTTTTACTTCAGAGATACACAAATAAGTTAAGAGCGTCCAGAGCCTTTATACTGCGTTAGAAAAGAAGACAGAGATGTTGAACAAGAAACAGGAGGCGAGGGGCGGCTTGCAAAACAAGACTTAACAGGTAAAACCTCCTCAGAGCGACTGCATGTACTTAATAACTTGGATCCAGACTAGAGCAAAGCAGACTGCATGCACTGCTGACTGAAGCTAAGTTGTAATGGGAAACTTATATTCTAATGTTCATAATGTTATAAGGGTGTCACACACAGTTTAGCCTGCAGTAACTAGTATCAGGACAAAGTGTCCCTACATTTAACAGGATGTGATTTAGCCCAGAAACAGGACGTGAATTCATAGTTTCAGTGTTGGTAATACATTAATAAAGAGTGATCAGGCTACAGACTGTAATCAGTCCAACACTTTGTTGGAGTCAAAGGTGAATAAAATGGTTAGCAGGACGGTGGCTGATGTTTTGTATACAAAAGGAATATTGAAAGAAAATACATCTGAATAGTTTAAACAAAATATATTAATAAATTAGAGAATCGTTTTAATTTACATCATTGATGCTTCCACAGTCTGGCATTTCACTCTTTTCTCCTCAATTAACAATCTAGATTAATAAAATACAGAATAATCTGTTGACTTTCAAACACCACATGTCATACATACAAAATATTATAAAGGTGAAAGTCCATTTTAAAACTCCCTGTTTGTTGTTCCTGGAATCATATGTAGGGGGGGTCTAGTCAGGGACGGCAGTCCATGCAATGAGGCAGGTGGATCTGTGGGAGTTCACGCTCATCTTAAAGGTACAATGTGTAAGATAAGGCCAGAATTTGATTTTATTTATATTTATAATATTTATTTTTTTTATTTTTTTTAAACAATTATAAACAGTATCATCAGCAGAATCTTAAAGAGGTTATATAGTAGTTTTTCAATGAAATCAATTATTAATAAATCAAATTTTTACTGCCTTGTTGTCAATGAGCTGTAACCTCACTTAGAAATTAAGCACACGCCTGTTCTGCTTTTGAGAAGGTATTGGGTCAGGATGTGAGGGCACCGGGGTGGTGCAGTGGTTAGACACATTTACTCCCAGATTTTAAAAACTCACAGTGAACACTACGTTTGGTAAAGACCATTTAGTGTCACTTAGTAACCCCCTGGGTACCCAGGTCAAGTTAGCAATAACAAATATTCTGTTCTCCTTATACATCAGTGACCTGCCCACAGTATGCCAAAACATCAATATTTTAATGTATGCAGACGACGCAGTAATCTTTACCCATGCAAAAACTGATCAAGAAGCCTCACAATCTCTTACATCTGCACTGACCCGTGTACAGGAATGGCTCACCAAATCATGTCTACTATTGAATACTAAAAAAACTGTTTGTATGATGTTTTCTAAGCGGCCGATTGAAAGGACACACTCAAATATATTCCTGAAAGAAGAAGAACTACAGATTGTAAATGAATTCAAATATCTTGGCATTGTACTAGATCCCACACTGTCCTTTAAAAATCATGTCAAAAGGCTTTCAAAAACTGTTAAATTTAATCTTTCCAACTTTAGACATATTAGACCATCACTCTCAGGCAATGCAGCCAGAATGTTTCTCCATTCCATGATCCTTTCTCACATTGAATACTGTTTTACAAACTGGTCACTTACAAATGCCACAACACTCAAACCAATAGAGTCACTCTTCAAACGAGCCTTGAAAATCTTCGATAGGAAACTGCTTTCATATCATTACTGCTTAATCCTACAGAAATATAACCTGCTAAGCTTTGAAAATTTTCTGAAGTTCAAATATGCTTGTGCTATTTATAAGATCCTACATGGACTTGCCCCACCTCCATTAAGTGAGTACATTAAATTAAAAACAACTGAAGGGGGCAGAACTGTAACCAGGGCCTCCACGAGAGGTGACTGTATGGTGCCTCACAGACGTACAACATTTGGACAATATGTATTGTCAGTTAAGGGGTCTGAGATCTGGAACAAGTTACCGGCTGTCGTGAGGGAGTGTACAACTTACCCCAGCTTTAAGAACCAACTCAAACGATGGCTCAAGACACATCAAATTTGTGACCATTAACAGACTTTGATGTTTTTTATGTGTATGGGTTTGTTTACTGTTGTATTTTATCTGTTTATGTATGTTTAACACACCAGATCCAGCACTACTTTAAATAGCACTTTAACGTAATGCACTTTATGTAAATGGAATAGCACTTTACTGCGTATGTGTATATGTGTGTGTCTGTCGTACTAGATGCAGCACCTTCCTGCACTAAACAGCTCTTTAACATAAGAACTAACTGTGATGTCTTTAATAATATGTTGTTGAAACTTGTGGCGTCTTTTAAATTGTGTTGTTTTTGTTTCCAACCTCAATGTGTTATGATGACCTGACAGGGGACTACAGATGTAAATTAGCCTTTGGGCTAATTCTGGCATATTTACATTGCTGAAAAACTAAGATGTTCATTAATATGCACTGTCCCTTTTAAAATAAATAAAATAAAATAAAAATAAAAACAAATAGGCTACGTCTGGTTAGACTTTCAAAATAAAACTACTGGTTAATATTGTAAATTTGATTGAGGGAGAAACACTAAATGAAGGTTCGGTTTATGGCTGATTTGTCCACTGCAATCACCTCCTTACTCAGACTTCACTCTTATATATTATGCATCACCTTAAGTGTTCAAAAATGACACTACAGGGCTTCTCCCAGTGGCGTTGAACAGTGACACAACCCAGTGCGTTACAAAGTGATGCAGAGGGGTCTTGACCCACTGTCCATATATGATGGTTTGAGAGAGAGAACAAAGTGGTACAATAAAGCTGTTGTTTGTACCTGATGTGTTGCAGATGCTGAGGTGTCCTGTGTTTTTATGGAGAGCTGCATCTTACCGTGCAGCTTCCAGGGCGGCACTGATGGAGTCATCCACTGGATAGCTGGAAACACTCCTGTCCACTCCTACTACCACAACCAAGACCAGCTGGGATACCAGGGCCAGGACTTCAGAGGCAGGACATCACTGTTCAAGGACCAGATCTCCAGAGGAAACGCCTCGCTCCAGCTGACTGGGGTCCAGGTTCAGGACCAGGGCAGATACAGGTGTATCACCAGCACCATCAGAGGCAACAAGGATTCATTTATCAACTTACAAGTGGACGGTACGAGAAACACACAGTAGATACACAAAACCATCAACCTGTGTTTTTTTATGTCCAGTTAATATTTAAATTAAGCATATGTGTTGTCAAATTGGTAAATTAAAAGTAATTTTTTTACCTAAAACATCCATTCATAGCATCAAGATCCTCTGTTTTTGCAGCTCCGGTCCATGAAGTCGACATGGAGCAGGAAGAAAACAGGATCACCTGCAGCTCAGAGGGGATCTACCCTGAACCTGAACTCACCTAGTCCACCAGCCCTCCGTCCAACGTGGCCTTCAAGAACACAACCAGAGTCCAGCAGACTGAACAGCAGCTCTACAACATCAACAGCTCTCTGATACTTTCAGACAGGGTTACTGATCTGGTCTACAGCTGCACCGTCAGCACTCGCAGGAACAAGAGGAGAGCCACTTTGAGTGAACTGAGTGAGTTTTATGTGAGAGTGAAATGTGTATTAAAGTAATTCCATATCTAATTCCTCTCTCTCTTAGATACGTTGCAGGTCCAAAGAATTATATTTAATTTCACTAATTAGTTTTACTGCACTGTAGATTGGTTCAATCAGAGTTTGATTTTGGTCTGTAGTTTGGCTTCCATACTAACATGCATATGTAGGCTGTTGATAAAGATCCTGTTTAAAGTGGCTACTTTCTGAATTTAATAACCTGAGAGTGGAAGGAATAAAATATTTTGAGTAATGATTACTATATGTATGGATGCATGTACTGTATGTATGATTGCTTTCATTTTATTATATTGTCATGTGTGTATATGCTCATGTATAGCCTGGCCTTTTCAACAACATCAACATATTTATTTAATTTATTACAGCCAATGAATGCAGAGAGTTAAGTGGGTCAGAATTTAGTAAATATTATAAACATCATGAAATAATTTCAGACAGGGTTTCCTCTCTGGTGAACCATCACCTTATCGTGGTGGAGAGGTTTGCGTGCCCCGGTGAACCTGGAGGCTGTGTTGTCTGGAGCCTAGTGCTCCTGGTAGGGTCTCCCAAGGCTGAGAGGTTTCAGGTGAGGGGCCAGACCAAGAATGGTTCACAAAGACCCCGATGAAAGATCACGTAAGAGGAGGAGAGACCCTGCCTGGAGGAAGCCCAGGGCCCCTGTCTGGAGCCAGGCCCAGAGGGAGGGCTCGTCAGCGAGCGCCTGGTGGCCGGGTTTGCCACGGACCCTGGCCGGGCACAGCCCGAAAAAGCTACGTGGCCCCCCCCTCTTCATCCTTTGGACCCACCATCCATCAGAAGATCCGCAGGGGTTGGGTGTGCTGCCACATGGGTGGCAGTAAAGGTCAGGGGCCTCGACGGACCAGACCCGGGCGGCAGAGGCTGGCTCTGGGGACGTGGAACGTCACCTCTCTGTGGGGGAAGGAGCCGGAACTTGTACGGGAGATGGAGCGCTACCAATTAGATCTGGTGGGGCAGACCTCCACGCACAGTCTTGGTTCTGGAACCGTACTCCTTGACAGGGGATGGACATTATTCTTTTCTGGAGTTGCTCAAGGTGTGAGGTGCCAGGCGGGTGTGGGGATACTCACAAGGTTCAAGGTTCAAGGTTCAAGGAGTCTTTATTATCCCCGAGGGGCAATTTGTTGTGCAGCAGCATGTAACATAAATAACACACAGGTTATACAAGACAACAGCCATACATTTAAAAACAAAATAAATACATACTACACTTTAGTCCACACCTCACATTGACTTATTAAAAAAGCCTATAGCAGCAGGAACAAAGGAGTTTTTGTGTCTGTTTGTCCTGCATTTAGGCAAACTGAATCTCGTGACCAGGCGGCAACAAAGTAAAGCAGCTGTTCAGGAGGTGACTTGGGTCGGCCAGGACTGATTGTGCCTTCTTGAGGGTCCTTGTCTCATATACAGAGTTTAAATCAGTCAGAGGGTTGTGCGAAATCTTACCACACACCTTAACTATATATTGCAACCTGTTCTTGTTTTTAAGCGTGAGGGACCCAAACCAACTCACAAAGGCAAAAGAAAGAATAGATTCAATAAAACAACAATAAAACATCCTCATAAAAGTCTTATCAACATTAAAATTGCGAAGTTTACGATAAAAAAACATCCATTGGTGTGATTTCTTACAGACAGCGTCAGCTTGTGGCTCAAAGGTAAGTTTGTCATCGATTATGATACCAAGGTATTTGTATTACTTCACCACTTCTATAGCTTGATCATTAATGAGAGTAGAAGAGAGGGTGGGGGGGTTCTTTCTAAAATCGATCAGCATTTCTTTAGTTTTTGCCACGTTAATGTTAATAAAAGTCCCCGGCTGAGCGCCGCTATGTTGGAGTTTACGAGAATCGGTGAACGAGAGGGTCGCCTCCCTACGCCTTCGGGTAGCGAGGGTAGGGGGGGAAACTCTGACTGTTGTTTGTGCATATGCACCAAACAGCAGTTCAGAATATTTGGCCTACTTGGAGACCCTGAATGACTCTATTCTTCTCTGGAGTTGCTCAAGGTGTGAGGCGCCAGGCGGGTGTGGGGATACTCACAAGTCCCTGGCTGAGCGCCGCTACGTTGGAGTTTACTCCGGTGAACGAGAGGGTCGCCTCCCTATGCCTTCGGGTAACGGGGGGGAAAACTCTGACTGTTGTTTGTGCATATGCACCAAACAGCAGTTTGGAGTATTCGGCCTTCTTGGAGACCCTGAATGGAGTCCTGGATGGGGCTCCAGTAGGAGACTCCATAGTTCTGCTGGGTGACTTCAACGCACACGTGGGCAATGACGGAGTTACCTGGAAAGGCGTGATTGGGAGGAACGGCCCCCCTGATCTGAACCTGAGTGGGGGTTTGTTGTTGGACTTCTGTGCTAGTCATGGATTGTCTATAACAAACACCATGTTCGAGCATAAGGATGCTCATAAGTGTACATGGTACCAGAGCACCCTAGGCCGAAGATCAATGATCGATTTTGTAATCGTTTCATCTGATTTGAGGCCGTATGTTTCGGACACTCGGGTGAAGAGAGGGGCGGAGCTGTCAACTGATCACCATCTGGTTGTGAGTTGGGTCAGGGGGTTGGGGAAGACGCTGGACAGACCTGGTAAGCCCAAACGGGTAGTGCGGGTGAACTGGGAACGTCTGGTGGAAGCCCCTGTCCGTGAGATCTTCAACTCAAACCTCCGGCGGAGCTTTTCTGGCATCCCTGTGGAGGTTGGGGACATTGAACATGAGTGGGCAATGTTCAAAGCCTCTATTGCTGAAGCTGCAGCGGAAAGCTGTGGTCTCAAGGTCTTAGGTGCCTCAAGGGGCGGTAACCCTCGAACACCGTGGTGGACACCGGTGGTCAGGGAAGCCGTCCGACTGAAGAAGGAGGCCTTCCGGGATTTGTTGTCTCGGAGGACTCGGAGGCGGTTGCAAGGTACCGACAGGCCCGGAGGACTGCAGCCTCTGCTGTGGCAGAAGCAAAGCAGCGGAGTGTGGGAGAAGACATGGAGAAAGGACTTTCGGTCGGCACCAAAGTGTTTCTGGAGAACTGTCCGCCATCTCAGGAGGGGGAAGCGGGGAACCGTCCAAGCTGTGTACAGTAAGGATGGGACCCTGTTGACCTGAACTGGGGAGGTAAT
Organism: Lepomis macrochirus; assembly: GCA_024633595.2. Classification (NCBI taxonomy): domain Eukaryota; kingdom Metazoa; phylum Chordata; class Actinopteri; order Centrarchiformes; family Centrarchidae; genus Lepomis; species Lepomis macrochirus. The sequence goes on along the minus strand of JALXJV020000011.1, from coordinate 10,698,829 downwards.
TGGGCGGTGGAGGGAACACTTTGAGGAACTCCTAAATCCGACTGATACGTCCTCTCTAGTAGAGGCAGAGCTGGAGGCTGATGGGGGTTTCTCGTCAATTTCCCTGGAGGAAGTCACTAAGGTAGTCAAACAACTCCACCGTGGCAAAGCCCCAGGGATTGATGAGATCCGCCCAGAGATGCTAAAAGCTTTGGGTGTGGAGGGGCTGTCTTGGATGACACGTCTCTTCAACATTGCGTGGAAGTCGGGTACAGTGCACAAGGAGTGGCGGACTGGGGTGGTGGTTCCCCTGTTCAAAAAGGGGGACCAGAGAGTGTGTGCCAATTACAGGGGTATCACACTTCTCAGCCTCCCCGGTAAAGTCTACGCCAGGGTGCTGGAGCGGAGGGTTCGGTCGATTGTCGAACCTCAGATCGAAGAGGAACAATGCGGTTTTCGTCCCGGTCGTGGAACAACTGACCAGCTCTTTACTCTCACAAGAATCCTGGAGTGGGCTTGGGAGTATGCCCATCCGGTCTACATGTGCTTTGTAGATCTGGAGAAGGCATATGACCGGGTGCCCCGGGAGATACTGTGGGAGGTGCTGCGGGAGTATGGGGTGAGGGGGGGCCCTTCTTAGGGCTATCCAATCCTTGTACATCCAAAGCGAGAGCTGTGTCTGAGTACTCTGCAGTAAGTCGGATTCTTTCCAGGTGGAGGTTGGCCTTTGCCAGGGCTGCGCTTTGTCACCAATCCTGTTTGTGATATTCATGGACAGGATATCGGGGCGTAGCCGTGGCGAGGAGGGGCTGCGGCTCGGTGGGCTTGGGATCTCGTCACTGCTTTTTGTGGATGATGTGGTCCTGATGGCATCATCAGGACCAGAGTGCAAAGTGGCTGGGATGAGGATTAGCACCTCTAAATCTGTGGCCATGGTTCTCAGCAGGAAACCGATGGAGTGCCAACTCCAGGTAGGGAATGAGTCCTTACCCTAAGTGAAGGAGTTCAAGTACCTCGGGGGGCTTGTTCACGAGTGAGGGGAGACTGGAGCAGGAGATTTGCTGGAGAAGCGGGGGCGGTATTGCATTCGCTTTACCGTACCGTTGTGACGAAAAGAGAGCTGAGCCGTAAGGCAAAGCTCTCGATCTACCGGTCAATTTTCGTCCCTACCCTCACCTATGGTCATGAAAGCTGGGTCATGACCGAAAGAACGAGATCGCGGGTACAAGCGGCCGAAATGGGTTTCCTCAGGCGGGTGGCTGGTGTCTCCCTTGGAGATAGGGTGAGAAGTTCGGCCATCTGCGAGGAGCTCAGAGTAGAGCCGCTGGTCCTTTGGGTTGAAAGGAGCCAGTTGAGGTGGTTTGGGCATTTGGTAAGGATGCCTCCTGGACGCCTCCCCAGGGAGGTGTTCCAGGCACGTCCAGCTGGGAGGAGGCCTCGGGGAAGACCTAGGACAAGGTGGAGAGATTATATCTCCACACTGGCGTGGGAACTCCTCGGGATCCCTCAGTCAGAGCTGGTTAATGTGGCTCAGGAAAGGGAAGTTTGGGGTCCCCTGCTGGAGCTGCTGCCCCCGCGACCTGACCCCGGATAAGCGGATGAAGATGGATGGATGGATGGATGAAATAATTTAGTTTAGGCTCTGATTGTTAGCCAAGATCTGCTAACAAATGCCTGTATAGAAAAAAAACAGCCCAGATTTTCTTAGACTTGTAGACCACTACAGACCTGTAGACCACTGCACATAAATTTCCTGGGGGTGACACCAAGACTTGATATGTTGAAATGTAACCTACAGCCCTGCTCTCTTCATGGTAAAATACATGTGTAACTTATGCAACTTACGTAACCTACGCAACACTCAATACTTTTTGCTTCACATGAGAAACAAACTGGTTTCCTGCATGAAAGTCCAGTTTCTGGCCCTTTCGTCCACCCAACCATCTCCTTACTCGGATTTCACTGTTTTAAATTATACACCTACCTTTAGCGTTCAAAAACTACAGGGCTTCCCCCAGTGCGCTGAACTATGACCCAAAGGTGGTGCCCAGTGCATTACAAACTGATACCAAGGCGTTTTGACCAAGTCTCCATATGTGACGACTTGGTCCCATCCCTGAATCTGTGTATCGTCATGTAAACCAACAAAAGCCTTCATTTATTGTTTCCTACCTTCAAAATAAAGATCTTGTTTGTACCTAATGTGTTGCAGATGCTGAGGTGTCCTGTGTTTTTATGGAGAGCTGCATCTTACCGTGCAGCTTCCAGGGCAGCACTGATGGAGTCATCCACTGGACTCTGGTGACAGCAGGAGACACTCTTGTCCACTCCTACTACAACAACCAAGACCAGCTGGGACACCAGGACCAGGACTTCAGAGGTAGGACATTACTGTTCAAGGACCAGATCTCCAGAGGAAACGCCTCGCTCCAGCTGACTGGGGTCCAGGTTCAGGACCAGGGCAGATACAAGTGTATCACCAGCACCATCACTGACAACAAGAAGTCATTTATCAACCTAGAAGTGAACGGTACGAGAAACACACAGTAGATACGCAAACCATCAACATGTATTTTCTTCGGGTGCATTAAAATATACATTTAGCATTTGTATTGTCAAATTGGTGATTTTTTTAACATAAAACTATTAGTGAATCCATCCGTACACACAGCATTAAGATCCTCTGTTTTTGCAGCTCCGGTCCATGAAGTCCACATGGAGCAGGAAGAAAACAGGATCACCTGCAGCTCAGAGGGGATCTACCCTGAGCCTGAACTCACCTGGTCCACCAGCCCTCCGTCCAACGTGACCTTCAAGAACACAACCAGAGTCCAGCAGACTGAACAGCAGCTCTACAACATCTACAGCTCTCTGATACTTTCAGACAGGGTTACTGATCTGGTCTACAGCTGCACCGTCAGCACTCGCAGGAACAGGAGGAGAGCCACTTTGAGGGAACTGAGTGAGTATTACGTCTAATCTGTCAACTAAACCAAGAGGCCAGGTTGGTGTTTGTACTGATTTGAAACGATTTCTGCAACAACACAACAAGAAACTACTGCTAAAACTAATTTAGCAAACAAACACATCAGACCCTTTATTATCTGACAGTGTCTCAATATGTGTTTCTATATCATCTGATTCACAGACATTTTGATCATTTTATTTATTAATTGTTTTATGAAGAACAGAGCCCTGAGGTACATCACAACATCCTGATTTAACACTTTTATAGGAAACCACCAGAGAGCCAGACCGAAACCGCCATACTTATTTTATCACTCGGTCTAGCTGTATGCAGTGATCTGTGTTATCAAAAGCTGCTCTGAGATCCAGTAACAGAGGAAACTGAGTTGGAATCTGAATCCATAGCGAGCAGAAAATCATTCAGCACATTAGTGAGTGCAGTTTCAGGTCCTGAAAGAGTTGCTGAGACACAACATGTTCTAATACTTCTGAAACATCCGGAAGGTCAGAGGATGGTCAATAATTATTCTGAGATCCTGGATCAAGGTGTGTTTTCTTAACTAGAAGTTTTACCACATGGAGCCTGACGTACAGTAAGAGAGAAATTAAATATGTTCAGTATTCAGATGGCCTGTAGAGAACCAGAAAGAGTCTGAGTGATCGGTGAGAGCAAACCTTGTGGATTCATACGTTTGTACAAATGAAAACTGATCTGCTCTGTGAGACGGAAACGTGAACAAAGTCTAAACTCTCCAGAAGTTCTTCAAACTAACACTGAAGGTGTGTTTCTCACCTGCAATATGAACATATTAACATTATTAACACAGTGCAACCTGACATGTTGATGCTACAGTAATTATCAGTCAGTCCACTGGTGGAAGTTTGGTTAGTAGAAAGTTCAATAAACTGAATCTTTTTCTGTTTCAGGGAGTCAAACTGGTGTCACACGTCTTTATTTAGGTTTGGTGGCTGTAGCCATTTTGGTTGTAGTTCTAGCAGCAGGACTTGTTGTAGGCCTACTGTACTGCAAATATAAAAAGGTAAGAAACACATTCTGCCTTCACCTGATAATTATTTATTGTGTATGTTTGTACTGATGATGATGATGATGATGATGATGATGATGATGTGTTGGACAGAGGGACGAAGAAGAACAGACACACAGTGAAACTTTGTAGGCATAAGAACACAGAAGAGTTCTTTCACATTTAAATCATTTTGCAGGAAAAGCTGCAAACCTTTCAGTCAAAGAGCTGCTGTCTCAGCAGAAATATCGATCAGTTCAGTAGTCTGAAACAAACAGAGAATCAAACCAAATCAAAGCTTCATGTTTGCTGCATGAATTGATTTTGTTCTTTATTCCTAAGATGCATTAATGAACAAGTTTGTCTTGAATTTCACTTTGATATTTTTCACCAGTGAATTCTGTTCACTTGTTTGTAGAAATCATCTTGAAGAAACGTTTGACGAGAGACAAAGTCGATGTGAGGAAGAAGCAAAGGTTTAAAAACCACAATTCAGGGGGGCTTTCTTACCTGTCATTGTAAATATTACAATATATTTCACATACTCATGTCTTGTATTCAAGAATCCTGAAGTCTGACACCCTGAAAATGGACCACACCATGTCCTAACATGGACGTTAGTTGAACATGTTGTCTGTCCACGTCACTCGTAGTTACAGACTGTTAACTGTTAAAACCACAGTTACGGACATCTTGTCACTGTGTGCTGCAGCTCAGTGTGTTTTTCCTCCGGTTTGCAAACCTATTACACAAATTACATGCTCAAAAAAGATTTATAACACAATAAAGCAAAGTGAAAATGCTAAAAAACATAATATGACCTGTTTAAACATCTACAACAAAACACGAGTTTTCATGAGGGTCTGGATTTAACCACAGTGACACCTGGTGGTTTGTAAAACTCACTGCAGCCAGAGGCCAAATTGGTCAGTGTCACAGTGCAATGAAAGTCCAAGAAGCCTGCATGTTAATGAATCTGTAACGATTCTGGTCAGAACTATCAAATTGAAAAATCAGCCTGAAGAAATGAATGAAGACAAAGTCAGTGAGAGGAAGAAATTTCTAACAAGATGTCCACCAACTCACTGCTGCAGTGAAACGAAGGCACACTGTGCAGCTCTGAAGTGCTAAAATATGTCAAACTACTTTTACTACTTGATGGATGTTCTTGACATACTGTACCTCACTTTAACCATAATGAAGGATATTTAAATCAAATAAAAATGTAACTTAGGCAGTGACCAACAGAAGTAGGACTAAATGAAGAGCCCAATGGTTCATACCAATCACATCTGTATTTAAAAAGGGTCCAGAGAACATTTAACTTTTATTCTTATTTATCTTTTATACCATTTCATTCTGTTTTGATTCATGTGAGATGGATGATTCATTAAACAGGGCCTTAAGCAATCAGGGTGGTAACCAAAGTAAAAGACTTCCTTCCTGTTAAAACTGTTTTCAGATGAGACAAAAGTAACTAGAAGCTTTGTAGGTGGTTCTGAAGTATCAGAGGTCTGGTGACAAAGTGGTTGTTAAGGCTTTATAAAATATTTATGTATAATTTAAGTTAAAGTAGAATTCATGTAAAAGCTGTGTCAGTGTTACAACACATTGTACAGATGTACATAATGAAGATGGACCTGAGTGCAGCTGCTGATTGTTCCTTTGTCAATAAACTAATCGTTGAATAAACTTGTTGTTTCTGGCTCAAAAGATCAGGCTGTCTCTTTGAGATGTTTGAGAATCTTTATAACAATGAAAATTATCCCCACGTCATAATTTTCTTGAGACTTTGTGACCTTTGACTTGAATGTGAAAAATATTTTGCTGTAATCTGTGAGGCTTGAGTCGTGTTCTGTGATGATGCAAACTAAATTTAATAAAAACTTTATTAAATGGTATTTTTCCACTTTTCCACTTTTTTGTATTTACTAAACTAATTAATTATGTTTTATATTTTGACTTCACAGAATGATGCAAACTGAACCCAGCATGTTGCTTAAATCTTAAATAAATTATCTGTAAATCACAGAAGTCCTTAAAGGTCCCGTGTGTAAAATTTAGGAGGATTTATTGACAGAAATACAATCTAATATCCATAACTGTGTTTTCAGTGGTGTATAAAGACCTCACACAACGAACCGTTATGTTTTTACCTTAGAATGAGACATTTCTATCTACAGACACTCTAATCATGTCTCCTTTAAACTTGTTAAGGAGAATGGCGACACCTGCTGATTGTTGGGAGGAATGGCAGAAATAACCATTGTGCTTTCAAACTTCACATCACAGTCTGAGTGAGTCTAAAAATATCAAGTCTGCATTTTTTCATCTACAGAACATAAAAATAGATTTTCTTTTGGTGCTGTCACGGATACCTCTGACATTAAGAGATATTATTGTTAAAGAACTAAAACAGAAGTCTGACATAACAAAATAAAGAATTAAATTATTAACTCAAAGTCTGTTAAAGGTTGTAGGAACTAGTTAAGGAAAAAACTAAATCTTAAGATAGAGAATATCAGGTAAACTAGCTTACCACCAAGCTGAATACTCTGAACACGAGTACCTAAAATACTTAGTGGGATGAACATGTTATTAAATTGTAGACCGGGAAAATGCAAATTAACCCATTAAAACCTGGTGAGCTAATAAGCCTGGAGTTAAAACTGAACTGCTGAACTCACATTAAAATGTCTCACACCATCAATAATGACAGCAGGTCCCATTTGGTCTTCTTTCCATACACGCTTGCTTCACTAGAGGCCAGAGTTTGTTTCTGTCTTTCCAGCTGAGTGAGATCCTCGGTCAGCCGCAGACTCTTTTCCTTCATGACATCAGCGCTGAGAGAAGCTCTCCTTGAATCTGAAGGTGCGCATGGTAACTGTATGATGATGGGGCGTGTGCTTTTGTCCTGTCTTGGTCGTCCTACCCTGTGCACGGATTGAATCCAAGCTTGTTCTTTTCCTCTGGGATGATTTCAGCAATGATCTCCAGCACCTCCTTTCTCACATCCTCATTGTTGCTTTCCGGTAGATTCAGAAGACGGAGGTTCCATCTTCTGCTGTAACGAGTCTTCTTGTTTCTCCCTCAGGGCTGTCATCTGTTCATTCATTTTCATCATAGTGTCATCTGTTCCTTTATATTGGATTTCCAGCTATTTTTTGATATCTTCTCAGTCTCAGTTGTATATTTGATTACCATTTCTTCAAACTTTGAAAAGCGATCATTTAGGCCATTAATGGCTTTTAGAATGTCAGCATTGGAAACTGTCTCGTGCTCTTTGGTGCATAACCTACTTTCTAGGGGTTTGGGCTGTCCGTGGGTGTGACAGGTAGAGGTGTAGGCTACATAAACCGGAGAATGATTTTTCAGGAGACACATCCATTATCAAGCCTCCTTTTTTCACATTCATGGCGTCTCTCTTGGACATCTTGGCAGTTCAGTTCGTACGCTAGTTCACTCGGGCAGAGATTCATAGCTCAGAGGAAAGCGTCTGCACAGATCGCCGTCTTGGCTCCGCCCCAACACCTGTACACCTGTTTCCTTCTCTGCTCTCTCGCTGACGTCAGCTCCCACTTCCGTGACGCCGACTTCTCCTGCAGCAGCAGCAGCAAAGGTAAGGGCTGTGTTTTCGAAGTTTGGTGGTTTTTATGTTTACACGGGTCACATGTGATGTTGCAGGTTTTCCCCTGTATACTTGTGCTCCTCACCCCCTCGCGGATGTTACTCATCGCCGCGGGGAGGTTTCTTGGTGTTATATTTGCGCGGTGAACAGACAGTGTTTGCAATTACAGGTAATCAGCAGCGGCCCGACAGGCACAGGCATAAGTTGTGGATTTGAAAATAAGGGAAATTTTCCGGCGCTCACCGCGAGCAGTCTCACCCCCCCAACCAAGCTCCAGTATCCCTCACATTTTAAGACAGGTGTTACAGCCTAAATGAAAACACAAAAGGTTAGGCTATATATGAAGAGCATTTATTGAAATGCTTATTTGCATATTTTATGTTAATTTAACATTGCTTATCTTTACATTTACATTTTATTTTCATTATTTGCATATATGTTTGATAACAGTTTCGTTCTGCTTTGCATAGGTACATTCTTTGCTGGATAACTGAACTCTTCTTATGCGCCCTGGATCACCTTTGGGGGTGTATTTTAGAGCTTAAAGTAATTCCATGAGAACAATTGGGTGTGGGATTGAAGTATATTCTTTTGATTTCTCTTTTTTTTTATTGGGTTATTTGTTTAATGTTTTGTGTTTTGATTAAAGTCGAATAAGATTTTGGTAAATTTATGTTAGTTACTCAAATTTCTGGTTTTGTTATATGTCATGATTGTTTAGATTAATTATTTTCTTTTCTGATAGTTTAATCTGGGAGGATTTTATAAATTCTGTTCATTTTCTGTCTTCCTGTAGGTGCTGGTGGCCACAGGCAGAGTGTGAGGTGGTGCTTACTGATATTTGCCGTGTTTGTGTTGTCTTCCCCGAGTTGCACGTGTGTGTGGGGTGACCCCAGCAGTTTCTTTTCTTTTTTGGGATCCCCGCTCAGCAGCCCTCTCACCTCTGTTGGTAAGCCCAAGCCCTATATTAATATTTATGCCCCTCTTAAAAGAACTGTGCTTTTAAAGATGGTTGGTAATAAACATTAAGTTGAATGTGAAACACGTCTGTCTCCTCCTCTTCCTCATAGTATAATAAACCTGTGTGCTTTCATCGTTAATGGTTTAGGTTTAGTGTTTAGTTCTGTGGGTGCAAGTCCATGGTGCCGTAGTCGGCTGTAGCACATCATTCTGTCACAGCAGTAAAATATCCCTGTGAGTGTTGGACTATTAATAAACTGATTATCTTCTCCATGAATCGACTGACTGATTGGTTTGTAAAGATTTGTTGCATATTCACAAAGCTTGATGTGTCCAAACCTCAACATGATTAACAAACATACAATTATTACAATCATTCAGAGGAAAAGCAGCAAATCTTCACATGTGAGAAACTGAAACCATCAAATGCTTTTGCATACAGAATAGCAGAACAGAACAGTTTCCAGACATATGCAAACAGACTCAGCTGACAGACAGGTAGATCAGGATTTTGGTGAGAGACAAAAAAAACCCCACAAGGCAAGACAGGAAGACACAAACCAGGACAGGGAAAACAAGCGGAAATATCAGGTAAACAGAAATGAGGCTGTGAGGAGAGACAGACTGTGATGAAGCCAGGATCAAAATAGCAATAAACTTTCTGTAAATCCACTAATTGATTAATTAACTAATCATTTCAGATCTCTACAGCCAGCAGAAGGATGTGGATCACACTGGATATGTTATCATTCTCTGTTTTAATGTGAAAGAACATGCAGAGAAAAGAAAATGGTGGTCAGCTGTTCTGTGTGTCTGGTGGTCTGGAGTTTTCTCTGGATGTTCTCTCCTGCAGAAGGAGGTGAGTGAAGCTTTTACTTCAGAGATACACAAATAAGTTAAGAGCGTCCAGAGCCTTTATACTGCGTTAGAAAAGAAGACAGAGATGTTGAACAAGAAACAGGAGGCGAGGGGCGGCTTGCAAAACAAGACTTAACAGGTAAAACCTCCTCAGAGCGACTGCATGTACTTAATAACTTGGATCCAGACTAGAGCAAAGCAGACTGCATGCACTGCTGACTGAAGCTAAGTTGTAATGGGAAACTTATATTCTAATGTTCATAATGTTATAAGGGTGTCACACACAGTTTAGCCTGCAGTAACTAGTATCAGGACAAAGTGTCCCTACATTTAACAGGATGTGATTTAGCCCAGAAACAGGACGTGAATTCATAGTTTCAGTGTCGGTAATACATTAATAAAGAGTGATCAGGCTACAGACTGTAAGCAGTCCAACACTTTGTTGGAGTCAAAGGTGAATAAAATGGTTAGCAGCAGGGCCGTGCAGAGACCTTTGGAAGGACAGGTGCTCAAAGTATAAAAAGGGCACATGGAACAAGGATTTAAACAGGACTCTTCTCAGACTACTGACATAGAAATATATCGTTATGTTTTCCTTGTTGACACACATATACAGATGCTTCTGTATCGATACATCAGCAAATGAGGTGACGCAAAAAGAAACAGCGAATACCCAACTCAGCTTTAAAACACTGGGCTGACAGAACTTACAGGGAACAGTTGTTGTTGAGGGGTTGCTATGGATACTGCTGCTGCTGTTGTTGGGTTGTTGCTGATACTACTGGAAGTGATCTGCGACTACAGATATTAAAACAACTACAGGATATATATTAGCTGATTAAACAATTATGTGACTATAAAAAGATTGTTGAGTGTTTGGGACCAGCTCACAGTGACTGAGCTGCTGTAATACTGCAGCCACAAGGCTGACTGCTGGGAGACGCTCACAGAGCTGCACACAGAGAGCAGCAGGTGGAGGAAATAAGAAACCAGATTCAAAAAAGTGTGGGAAATAATCTGAGAAGAAAACATTAATGGGCAAAGGATGAGGGAGGCCACGGCAGGGTAAGAGTGAGACAAACAAATCTATAGTCTGTGTTGCTTGCTGTGTGTCTACAGGATGCAAAACTGTGATAATGATTTTATACATTTCATTGTGAATCTGAGATATATTTAGATTTTTATTGACTATATGTCTAATCATATATCTAAATAAATTAACTAACATTAATCTTTTATAATATTCCTGACATCAAAGTAAAGAGTGAAGAAGAAACAGCCCTGTTAGATTTCAGAAAAATGTATGAAATGTTTGTGAATCTGGTGTCTTATTTCCTGCAGCTCTTAGTGTGCAGCTGGCTTAGTGAGCCGTGTCCCAAACACTCAACAATCTTTACATCTTTTCATGGTCACATAATAGTTTAATCAGCTAATATATATCCTATGTTTGTTTTAACAATTCATACATTTTTCTGAAATATTATAGGCCCATTTCTTCTTCACTCTTTACTTTGATGTCAAGAATATTATTTATTTACATCAGCACTGACATTTTTATGTGTTTCCAGTTATTGAGTTTTTATTGTAGTTGAGCTGTTGTAAACATACTGCTGCTGTCAAAATGTAAATTTATTCAATACTGTTCTGAATATAATGAGTTTTTTTACAGGGCTGAAGGCCATAAGTCGAAGGAATAGGCTTAAAATTTTACCAATATTGTTATACTTATTTTAAGGCACAAGGCTTTTATTAAGTTACTTTAATAATCCTAGTTCAAGTGCAAAGATTTTAGCCAAATTACATAGAAAAGATCAGACCTCTCGATACCCGTGAAACTTTTCCCCCTCAGACAGAACGAAGTAAACAGAGCACCTTAGTTTATAGAGTAGAAGTAACGTCAGCTGTCGGCGTGTCGCGGCAATACAGCTCCAGCAGACGGTAATCATTTTTCGGCGGACGATCACTTTTCGGCACAACACCGGTAAGAGGAGTTTGCTGCGATGAGCTTGTTGTGGATTGTTGCAAAGAGAGCAGCACAGCTGTTGTGTTTATCGCTGTGTGTCGCCTGTAGAAGTAACATCAGCTGCCGGTGTTGCGTCCTGTAGGCAGAGCTGCTGAATCACTAACGTGTCTGAACAGGAGGGCTCGTCACGGATGAGGTCATCAGGTGAAAGGTCATAATGTGGGTTATTTTATTTACTGCGAAATTATTATTAATTTATTTTACTGATAGTTCGATCGGACAGGCCTTCACAAAAGGGCCTTTACAACGTTTAAAATAAAGAAAATGAAGGAAATTTTGCGTTTGAAAAAAGGGCACTTTGGGCAGCAAAGGGCAAAAGGGCAGGTGCTCAAGCACCCATCGCACCCCCCCCCTCTGCACGTGCCTGGTTAGCAGGACGGTGGGTGATGTTTTGTATACAAAAGGAATATTAAAAGAAAATACATCTGAATAGTTTTAAACTGTGTAGCCAAAGCAAGAAGGTGGCAGGTTCAAACCTGTGTGGAGTTTGTATGTTCTCCTTGTGTCAGCGTGAGTTCTCTCTGGCTTCGTCCCACCATCCAAAGACATGCAGCTGAGGTTGATTTTAGATATAAAACTGGTTATAAAACGAGTAATAGTGTTTGATTGTTTCGAGAGATATAATATCTCAGTTTAACAGCTTTTTATTATGATCTTTTATTTATAGCAGACATTTACTCAGATTTTAAAAACTCACAGTGAAAACTACGTTTGGTCAAGACCATTTGGTGTCGCTTAGTAACCCTCTGGGTACCCAGGTCAAGTTAGCAACAATCAACATACAACGTCCGGTCAAGTTAGCAATAACAAATAGGCTACATCTGGTTAGACTTTCAAAATAAAACTTCTGGTTGTAAATTTGATTGAGGGAAAAACACTACATGAAAGTTCGGTTTATGGCTGATCTGTCCACTGCAATCACCTCCTTACTCAGACTTCACTGTTATATATAATGCATCACCTTAAGTGTTCAAAAATGACACCACAGGGCTTCTCCCAGTGCGTTGAACAATGACACTAAGCGGGTACCCAGTAAGAACTGACGCCAAGGGGTTTTGACCAACTGTCCATATGTGACGGCTTGAGAGAGAACAAATTGGTAAAATAAAGATGTTGTTTGTACCTGATGTGTTGCAGATGCTGAGGTGTCCTGTGTTTTTATGGAGAGCTGCATCTTACCGTGCAGCTTCCAGGGCGGCACTGATGGAGTCATCCACTGGACTCTGGTGACAGCAGGAAACACTCTTGTCCACTCCTACTACAACAACCAAGACCAGCTGGGACACCAGGTCCAGCACTTCAGAGGCAGGACATCACTGTTCAAGGACCAGATCTCCAGAGGAAACGCCTCGCTCCAGCTGACTGGGGTCCAGGTTCAGGACCAGGGCAGATACAAGTGCTACACCAGCATCATCAGAGGCAACAAGGATTCATTTATCAACCTACAAGTGGACGGTACGAGAAACACACAGTAGATACACAAAACCATCAACTTGTGTTTTATTTATGTTCAGTTAATATTTAAATTTAGCATATGTGTTGTCAAATTGAAAGTGAGTTCATCCATACAGCAACAAGATCCTCAATTTTTGCAGATCCGGTCCATAAAGTCCACATGGAGCAGGAAGAAAACAGGATCACCTGCAGCTCAGAGGGGATCTACCCTGAGCCTGAACTCACCTGGTCCACCAGCCCTCCGTCCAACGTGGCCTTGAAGAACACAACCAGAGTCCAGCAGACTGAACAGCAGCTCTACACCATCTACAGCTCTCTGATACTTTCAGACAGGGTTACTGATCTGGTCTACAGCTGCACCGTCAGCACTCGCAGGAACAGGATGAGAGCCACTTTGAGGGACCTGAGTGAGTATTACGTCTAATCTGTCAACTAAACCAAGAGGCCAGGTTGGTGTTTGTACTGATTTGAAAGATTCCTGCAACAACACAACAACAAACTACTGTAAGAAGAGATTTGATTCACAGGTGTTTTGATCCATTTATTAACACACATACTACAGCTGAGTGTACGCAGATGAAAACAAAATGCTGACCTCCACTGTTTGTTTTTGACTGAACAGCTAGAAATATTCAAAATAGCGACAGGACAAAAAATATAAACCGATCAGCCAAAATATTATGACCATCGATAGATAAATTGAATGAGACAGATTATCACGTTACCATGGCACCTGTCAGTGGGAGGGAAATATCAGGCAGCAAGTGAACATTGTGTCATAGTTGATGTGTTAGAAGCAGGAAAAATGCTTTGAGCGACTTTGACAAACTGTGATGGCGACAGAGCAGGTCAGAGCATCTCTAAAACGGTCTGCAGGGGTCAGAACCTGTCAGGAGGATCTAAGGAAGGAAAAGTGGTGAACCGTCTACAGGGTCACGGAGGGCCGAGACTCACTGATGCACGCAGGGAGGAGAAGGCCCCTGTGGTCTGATCCAACAGACGAGATGCTGTAGTTCATGCTGGTTCTGATAGAAAGGTGTCACACAGGGAGGCTGAAGGTGTGTTTCCCACCTGGAAATATGAACATATTAGCATTATTAACACAGTGCAACCTAACATGTTGATGCTACAGTAATTATCAGTCAGTCCACTGGTGGAAGTTTGGTTAGTAGAAAGTTCAATAAACTGAATCTTTTTCTGTTTCAGGGAGTCAAACTGGTGTCACAGGTCTTTTTGTAGGTTTGGTGGTTGGAGCCATTTTGGTTGTAGTTCTAGCAGCAGGCCTTGTTGTAGGCCTACTGTACTGCAAATATAAAAAGGTAAGAAAACACATTCTGCCTTCACCTGATAATTATTTATTGTGTAAGTTGCTTGTACTGATGATGATGAAATCTTAGACAGAAATAAACACAACCAGTCATGGAACAATGACACCTAGTAACAGTAAGTATATCATCAGCACTGAATACAGAAGAGATCTTTTAAAATGAGTTTACACTCAATAATTACAGAAATATTGAAAAAGAACTGCTGTCTCTGCTAAAATATCGACCTAAATAAGACACAAGCAGAGTAACATCAAAACTAATCTAAAAAGTCAGTTCTGGTTCAGCAGTCTGAAGATAAAAAATAAAATCTAACCAAATCAAATGAAGGTTTCATGTTTGCTGCATGAATTTGTTTTGTTCTTTATGGTGGACACTCCCAAATGAAAGATTGTCTTTAGTTTCACTTTGAGGTTTTTTAACAGTGAATTCTTTTTATTTGTTGCAGAAAAATCAGCTTGAAGAAATGAATGCAGAGGGACAAAGTCAGTGTGAGGAAGAAATTTCTGACAAAATGTCGACCAACTCACTGCTGCAGTGAAACGAAGTCACACTGTGCAGCTCTGAAGTGCTAAAATATGTCAAACTACTTTTACTACTTGATGGATGTTCTTGACATACTGTACCTCACTTTAACCATAATGAAGGATATTTAAATCAAATAAAAATGTAACTTAGGCAGTGACCAACAGAAGTAGGACTAAATGAGCAGTCCAATGGTTCATACCAATCACATCTGTATTTAAAAAGGGTCTAGAGAACATTTAACTTTTATTCTTATTTATCTTTTACACCATTTCATTCTGTTCTGATTCATGTGAGATGGACGATTCATTAAACAGGACCTTAAGCAATCAGGGTGGTAACCAAAGTAAAAGACTTGATTCCTGTTAAAACTGTTTTCACATGAGACAAAAGTAACTAGAAGCTTTGTAGGTGGTTCTGAAGTATCAGAGGTCTGGTGACAAAGTGGTTGTTAAGGTTTTATAAAATATTTATGTATAACTTAAGTAGAATTCATGTAAAAGCTGTGTCAGTGTTACAACACATTGTACAGATGTACATAATGAAGATGGACCTGAGTGCAGCTGCTGATTGTTCCTTTGTCAATAAACTAATCGTTGAATAATCGATGAACTTGTTGTTTCTGGCTCAAAAGATCAGGCTGTCTCTTTGAGATGTTTGAGAATCATTATAACAATGAAAATTATCCCCACGTCATAATTTTCTTGAGACTTTGTGACCTTTGACTTGAATGTGAAAAATATTTTGCTGTAATCTGTGAGGCTTGAGTCGTGTTCTGTGATGATGCAAACTAAATTTAATAAAAACTTTATTAAATGGTATTTTTCCACTTTTTTGTATTTACTCAAATAATTAATTATGTTTTATATTTTGACTTCATAATGATGCAAACTGAACCCAGCATGTTGCTTAAATCTTAAACAAATTATCTGTAAATCACAGAAGTCCTTAAAGGTCCCGTGTGTAACATTTAGGAGGATTTATTGACAGAAATACAATCTAATATCCATAACTGTGTTTTCAGTGGTGTATAAAGACCTCACACAATGAACTGTTATGTTTTTACCTTAGAGACATTTCTATCTACAGACACCGCAGGTCCTCTTACATGTTGCACCACCATGTTTCTACAGTAGCCCAAAGGGACAAACTGCTTTACAAAGTTTCCTCACTACATTGCAAATGTACAAAGAAGAAGAAGACAAGAACAAGTAATGTTAGTAGCAGTCGTCTGGTTTATTGGAAGCAAGAAGAGAAGTGAAATTTGGACAGATGGAGGAGCACAGAGATCATTCAGCACCTGAGCCCACAGAGCGGAAATCTGTTTCCTGGTGAGAGGTTGAGCAAATACTTGAGTTACAACAAACCGTTTTCTTTTAAGAATTTATTTAACAAAAGAGAATAAACAGAGAAGAACTGCAACACAAATCAGCTGGACCAGAGGTTCTGTCTCCTAAGACGTCACCAACGTCAGGCCCAGAGCAAAGGGCTGCATGATCATTTACACAGTCTGGGTTTCTATGGGAACCAAAGATCCTCTACCAGCTCTGCCTGGTCCCAGCCAAAACAGGAGAGGAACAGAAAACAAGTCCACATCCCTGACCTAAACCTGACACATGTGGACAGACTGGCAGGATGAGAATAATAATAAAAGGAGCAGGTTGAAGATTAAACAAAGACACAAGAATAATGGACAATGAGCACTCTTATAAATACAAAAATATAAAAGATTATAAGTATAAGAAGAAAACAATTTTCTGCCATCACAAGCATGTTTAGGAAGCAGTGAGCGTGACTGGAGGTGCATTCATGTGGCGTCGGAGTCAATTTTTTCTCCTTAAATCTTTAAAGCAAAAATGGAAATTTGTACATAGGACATAAAGAAGTGTGCAGAACTTTGAGTAAAACAAGGTTTTATATTTTTCAAATGGAGTTTGTAAGATGGTTATAACCAGGGGTGTTGGCCTCTTAAGGGGAAAGACTACAGCTTGGGAGTTTTTTATCTTTTAATGAGAGAGGAAGAGTCTCTGTGAGTGTGTTTTCCTTCATTGTTGAGTCGCAAACCTCCAAAAACGACAGTCACAAGTATAAAACAAGTAAGGAGACTGTTTAAACAAGTCCCTGAACTGCACTAAAGACTCACAAACAGTGGAAAAGAGAGGCTGCACATCCAGCCGATCACACCAACTACACCTGAAGCAGCTGCAGATGCAACCGGAGGCTCCGTGAGTGAAATCAGCTGATCGCTGCTGCGCCACAAAAGCGTTTAAATGATGAGATGGAAGGCAGCGATCGATCAGTGACAAGTGATGTGAACAGCAAATATAAATGTACAGAGAAGTGTTAAATGATACCAGAAGATGAAACCAACAGAAAGCAAAGCTTGTGGTGTTGTTTGCGTGTTTGGCTGCAAGCAAAACCATATAAACAGTGATTGTTTGGTTCGATCTGGTTACCAAGAATATCGATTGAAGTACTGGTTTGACTGGAGACGTTTTGATTCTACTTAGTACTGGGCTGTTTCAATCAGTAGCGATGCCCATCCCTGATCAACTGTCTCGTTTCCTGTTCCTTATTGTGCCATTTGTCAAACTGAACCTTTGACCTACTTTACCTTTAAATCATTGAACTACATTTTAATTATTGAATATCAAGGCTCTCAGGCATTGTGTTTTTCTTTCAGATATGTTTCTCCTGTAGATTTAATTTTATCCCTGCTGAGTCAACATGAAGGGACTGAAGTGACCTCTTTAAATGTGCATGAGGCATCTTTTTTACTTCAATGATAAATTAATTAATTAATTCATTTTAATTCAGTAAGAAACTCCTGGATTTTTATAGCTCCAGTGTTTCAGCAGCAGAAGTTCAAAAAAAATCTCTCCCACATATCAGTGTTCTCTGACATTTGCAGAAAAATATTTTTAGACAAAGGTCGAAATGTTTCAAGAATTAAATTGTAATATAATAAGGGTAAAGTCATAATATTTTAACAAAATCTACCTGCCCCTCTGCTGTGCATTATCCTCAATCAATCAATCAATCAATCAATCAATCAATCAATCAATCTTTATTTATATAGCACTTTTCATACAAAAACATGCAACACAAAGTGCTTCACACTAGAGAAAATTAAAAAGATAAAATATTAAAAAATAAAATAAAATATAAAAGCAGGTCAAGCCCAACAAATCAATCCCCATCTTACCAGAAAATAAATTAATAAATAAAAAGACAGCTCAGTTAAAAGCTTGGTTAAATAGGTATGTCTTTAGTTTGACTTTAAACAAATCCAGATTTCCTGCTGCTCTCAGCTCAACAGGAAGGGTGTTCCACAACCTTGGGCCATAATATTGAAAGGATGCCTCACCGTAAGTTTTAGTTAAGGCTTTCGGAATAATAAGAAAGCCACTATCAGAGGATCTGAGGGTTCTACTAGGTTTATAAGGTAAAAGCAAATCTGCTAAGTATTCTGGACCAATACCATTAAGTGACTTAAAAAGTAGTAAAAGGATTTTAAAATCAATTCTAAAATTCACTGGAAGCCAATGCAGAGACTTTAGGATAGGGGTAATGTGTTTTCTCTTTCTGGTCTTAGTCAAAAGACGTGCAGCAGCGTTTTGAACCAGCTGCAGTTTAGAGATTTTGTTTTTTCGGAAGGCCAGAAAGCAGAGCATTACAGTAATCAATCCTGGAAGTAATAAAAGCATGGATAAGTGTCTCAGTGTTTGCTTGAGAGAGAAAGGGTCGTACTCTAGCAATGTTCTTAAGATGATAAAAAGCGGTCTTAGAAACATTTCTAATATGTGACTCAAAACTGAGATGTGAGTCAAAAATAACTCCCAGGTTTTCACCTTATCACAGGGACTTAGTGCCAGCATTCGTAGTTTCATTTTAAGTTTCTCCGTCTGAGATTCAGAACCAATGACCAGTACTTCTGTTTTGTCCTGATTGAGCTGCAGAAAATGTTCTGCCATCCATGACTGTATGTTTAGGAAACAATTAAAAAGAGCGTCTACTGGTCCTGGGTCATCAGGGGACACGGCAATGTATAGCTGGGTGTCATCAGCATAACTGTGAAAATTGATGCCGTGGCTCCTGATGACATCTCCAAGCGGCAGCATGTACAAATTAAAAAGGGTTGGGCCTAAAATTGAGCCCTGTGGGACACCACAATTCATTTTATGTCTTCTGGAAAAAGATTCATCAATACACACAAAGAATTCTCTATCAGTGAGATATGATCGGAACCACTTTAGAACAGAAACTGAGAGGCCAATCAGCTTGTGCAGTCTGTTTAGAAGAATTGAGTGATCTACTTTATCAGAAGCTGCACTTAGGTCAAGTAGCATTAATATTGATGTATTTTTCATATCCATGTTCCATCTAAGATCATTAACAATTTTTAACAATGCTGTCTCAGTACTGTGATTGATTCGAAAACCTGTATCCTATTTTGGGAATTAATAAAATCATTCAGTTGATTAAGAACAACTTTCTCTAAAATTTTACTTTGAAATGGCAGATTGGATACCGGTCTATAGTTATTGAGTACTGTAGCATCTAGATTATTCTTCTTCAGAAGGGGCTTCACCATAGCAGTTTTAAAAGCAGTAGGGAAGACACCCGTCTGTAGAGAATAGTTCACGATGGTCAGAAGATACTCACTAAAAAAGGGATAATGTGTTTTAAAAAGAGAAGTGGGGATGGGATCTTACAAGCAAGTTGTTGGCTTCAGCAGAGTAACAATTTTACAAAGCATGCCAGCATCAACCAGGTCAAAACTATGCAGTATATCCCCGGATGTAGGTCTAGGATCCACTTTATTAAAATGTACCTGCTGATGTAGTAATATATTTGACCTAATAGAATCTATTTTACTTCTGAAGTGGAGGGCAAAGTCTTCACATTTGGAGTTTGTTGACAGGCTGCTAGGTTTTGTTAAAACAGGGTTTATTAAGCTGATCAATAGTTGAGAAGAGGACTTTAGGGTTGTTCTGGTTTTCTGCAATGACTTTGGAGAAGTGTGTGTGTTTTACGCCTCTAACTGCCTTATTATATGCTTTCAACTGTTTGTGAAAAATTTGATAATTTACTGTTATTTTGTTCTTTCTCCATCGTCTTTCTGCTATTCTGCATTCTCTTTTTAATTGTTTGGTTGTCTCAGTTCTCCAGGGAGGTGTAGATAAAGTCTTTATCTTTTTCAGTTTCAGAGGTGCCACTAAGTCAAGGGTTGACCTGAGTTTACTGTTAAAACTATCTACAAGGAAATCACAAGAGGAAGGTAATATATCGGCAGGAATGTCATATAATAAATTAATAAAATTAGTTGTCACTTCAGGAGTAAGATAGCGTTTCCTCACAGTACGATCTTGAATGTCTTGTTTTATAAAATCATTTATGGTAAAGAATACACAGAAGTGATCAGACAGACCTACATCCACAACAGAGGAAACGTGAGCTGACAAGCCATAGGTCCAAAGTGTGGCCTCTGTTGTGCGTAGGTTCTGCAACGTGCTGGATAAAATTCATACAGTTCAACAAGTTTAAAAATTCCCCAGCATAAAAGTCTGAAATATGTGTAAGTTAAAATCGCCTAAAATAATTACTTTGTTAAAATTTGTGTGGATGATTGAGAGTAAATCTGAAAAATCTGAGATAAAAGATGGACATCGTTTGGGAGGCCTATAAACTACCAAACACAGTATTCGAGGGTTTTTGAGATTAAGTGCGTGATATTCAAAGGATGTGTATTCACCAAAAGCAGTGTCCTTAAAAACAAATGAGGTTGACAGGATGGTTGCTGTACCCCCACCTTTCTTGTCTTTCCTAGCGGAGTATGCAAAGTGGAAGTTTGGTGGTGAGGCCTCAATAAGTGTGGCTGGGCCATCTTAAACCATGTCTCAGTTAAAAACATAAAATCAATATTATTATCTAAGATCAAATCATTGACAAGAAAAGTCTTATTTAAAAGGGATCTGATATTTAAAAGTGCCATACTTAGAGTCACTGGAGGAGCATATGATTCGTGAGTGTACAGGGATCTGAGGTTATAAGAGTTTGTACCATGGTAACGTTTGACGTACCTCCTTTTTGTAATGATGACAGGTATAGATGGATCCTGCATTTTGTGAGCAGGACGCTCTGTGCACAGTTTGTATGGGTGAACTGGAGAGGTGTAATGGCAGAGGTGGCCAGCAGGGGGCTGTAGTTGGAGTAACTGTACTCTGAGCTGGCAGTGTAAGACGCGAGGAAGGTTCCAGTGCGGGGGTGTGTGATGTAAATAGTCATTCATGTGGAGCGGACTGTACAGCGTGCTGCCAGTTAGCCGCTAGCATTTGGCTACCCAGCCTGTTTGGGTGGACTCCATCTGTCTTAAAAAGGGAGGAACGCCCCCAGAACAGGTTAAAATTTTCTATAAAACTGATATCGCGTGCTCTGCAGGTGGAGTTTAACCAGGTGTGGAGGCTAAGGATTCTGGAGAAACGGCCTGCTCCTCGGGCCAGTGTGGGAATAGGACCAGAAATAAAAACGGACTTTCCACATGTGCTTAGAATGTTTATAAGGTCATTAAAATCCTTTTTGGTCAGCTCTGACTGCTCGCGAGCTGCATCGTTTGTCCCCACATGGACAATCACTCGATGAATGGTGGGTGGAAGTGAGCTCAGTAGCCCCGGGAGCCTATCCAGGAGGGTCGAGACCGTGGCTCCTGGGAAACAGTGAGTGGTTGCATTAAAGAAGCGGATATTCCTGATTATGGAGTCCCCGACTATTAATGTAGTTGGAGAGAAAAGGGGACGAGGGGATGACGGCTGTAAGTTGTGGGAGCAGGACGGCACAGAATCAACTTCCTCAGCAGGCCTGTGTGTTAACTGAGGATGGGACTTGTGGACAGGCGAGTGTTGTGTTGAGGGAGCAAGGTCTGACCTGGAAGAGGGATTTCCTGCTGTCACAAGGCATGAACGGACTCCAGACCGTCTCTGCACAGCCTCCCTCAGGATCCTACGCCGGGACGCGGAGGTCCTTGATCCTGCGTTATTGCTCTGCTGATAATGTAACAGGCTACCCTGTTTAGACTGTCTGACAGACACAGAGCCCCTCTGGGACTGTAGCCAACTGGATGAGACGAGCGCACTGATCTTTATCAGAGGTAGAAAACTGGAAGCAGATGAAACAGACAGAAATCTCAACACAAATGTTAACCTCAGCTCCTCTGACAAAGTGCAGCTCACTGCTATAGAGACAATTCAGTCGGGGCGGCTGTGGCTCAGGAGGTACAGCAGGCTGGCCGTTAATCGTAAGTTCGGCTGTTCAATCGCGGTGTGACACCAAAATGTGTGACCTATCAGATTCTGTGACCCAAATGGGAAGTTAAGTACCCAACCAAGTACATTTAGGTACTGTTGGAGAATCATTATAACAATGAAAATTATCCCCACGTCGTAATTTTCTTGAGACTTTGTGACCTTTGACTTGAATGTGAAAAATATTTTGCTGTAATCTGTGAGGCTTGAGTCGTGTTCTGTGATGATGCAAACTAAATTTAATAAAAACTTTATTAAATGGTATTTTTCCACTTTTCCACTTTTTTGTATTTACTGAACTAATTAATTATGTTTTATATTTTGACTTCACAGAATAATAAAGACTGAACACAGCATGTTGCTTAAAATCTTTTTAAAATCAGATTGTCTTTATTTGTAAATCACAGAATTCCTTAAAGGTCCTGTGTGTAAAATTTAGGAGGATCTATTAACAGAAATACAATATAAAAAACGCACATCAATTCTATCAACTGTAGGGTGGGGTATCGTTTAAAATTTTACCCATCGTTTATGGTGCAGACACCATCAGGGAAAAAAGGTGTGCTCCTCTCTTTCTTTCTGTGTGTTGTTTGCATGTTTGGCTGCAAGTAAAACCATATAAATAGTGATTGTTTGCTTCGATCTGGTTACCTTATCTGGTAAGAGTATCGAGTGAAGTACTGTTTTGACTGGAGATTTTTCGATTCTACTCAGTACTGGGCTGTTTCCATTGAGTAGCGATACTAATCAACTGTCTCGTTTCCTGTTCCTTATTATGCCATTTGTCAAACTGAACCTTAGACCTACTTTACCTTTAAATCATTAAGCTACATTTCAATTATATCAAGGCTCTCAGGCATTGTGTTTTGCTTTCAGATATGTTTCTCCTGTAGATTTAAGTACTTGGTTGAGTTTAGGCACCAAAAGTACTTGGTTATTGTTAGGAAAACATCATCGTTTGGGTGTAGTCACAGAATCTGATAAGTCACAGATTTTGGTGTTACACCAGGCTGCATGTCGAAGTGTCCTTGGGCAAGATACTAAACTCCGAATTGCCTCTGTTGTGCCCAGGGCCGTGCAGAGACCTTTGGAAGGGCAGGTGCTCAAAGTATAAAAAGGGCACATGGAACAAGGATTTAAACAGGACTCTTCTCATGCTATTGACATAGAAATATATCGTTATGTTTTCCTTGTTGACACACATATACAGACGCTTCTGTATCGATACGTCAGCAAATGCAGGGACGCAAAAAGAAACAGCTTCCCAACTCTAACTTTAAAACACTGAGGGCTGACATAACTTACAGGGAACAGCTGCTGTTAAGGGGTTGCTATGGATGCAGCTGTCGCTGCTGTCGTGTTGATGCTGATACTACTGGAGGTGATCTGTGACTACAGATAATAAAACAACTATAGGATATATATCAGCTGATTAAACAATTATGTGACCGTAAAAAGATTGTTGAGTGTTTGGGAGCAGCTGCACACTGAGAGCTGCAGGTGCAGGAAATATGCACAAAAGTGTGGGAAATAATGTGAGAAGGAAACAAAGGAGTGAGACAAACAGATCTACAGTCTGTGCTGCCTGCTGTGTGTCTACAGGATGCAAAACTGCGATAATGACTTTATGTATTTCATTGTGAATCTGAGATATATCTGGATTTTTATTGACTATATGTCTAATCATATATCTAAATAAATAAACTAGCAATAATATTTTATAATATTCCTGACATCAAAGTAAAGAGTGAAGAAGAAACGGCCTGTTACATTTCAGAAACATGTATGAAATGTTTGTGAATCTTATTTCCTGCACCTGCAGCTCTTAGTGTGCAGCTGCTCCCAAACACTCAACAATCTTATGGTCACATAATTGTTTAATCAGCTAATTTATATCCTATGTTTGTTTTAACAATTCATTCATTTTTCTGAACTCTTATAGGGCCATTTCTTCTTCACTCTTTACTTTGATGTCAGGAATATTATTTATTTTACATCAGCACTGACATTTTTATATGTATTTCCAGTTATTGAGTTTTATAGTAGTCAAATGTAAATTTATTCAATACTGTTCTGAATTTAATGATAGTTTTTTTAACAGGGCTGAAGGCTATTTAAGTCTGAGGAACAGGCTTAAAATTTTACCAATGTTGTTCTACTTATTTTAAGGCACAAGGCTTTTATTAAGTTAACTTTAATAATCCTGGTTCAAGTGCAAAGATTTTAGTCAAATTACATAGAAAAGATCAGACCTCTCGACGCCCGTGAAACTTTTCTCCCCCAAACAGAACCAAGTGAACAGAGCACCTTAGTTTATAGAGTAGAGAAGTAACGTCAGCTGTCGGCGTGTTAGCCGCAGCTGATGTTTCTTCTAAAGGCGACACACAGCGGAACACAACAGCTGTGCTGCTCTCTGCAACAAACCACAACTTTGCAGCAAACCCCTCTTACCGGCGGATCGAAGGCGTCCTGTAGGCAGAGCTGCTGAATCACTAACGCGTCTGAACGGGAGGGCTCGTCACGGATGAGGTCATCAGGTGAAAGGTCATAATGTGGGTTATTTTATTTACTGCGAAATTATTATTAATTTATTTTACTGATAGTTCGATCGGACAGGCCTTCACAAAAGGGCCTTTACAACGTTTAAAATAAAGAAAATGAAGGAAATTTTGCGTTTGAAAAAAGGGCACTTTGGGCAGCAAAGGGCAAAAGGGCAGGTGCTCAAGCACCCATCGCACCCCCCTCTGCACGTGCCTGGTTGTGCCAGTGTGGGAATGTTAGTGAGTATGCAGATAGTGTAAAAGCGCTGTGAATGGTGAAAAAGACTAGAAAGGCGCTATAGAAATGCAGAGCATTTACAGTTTGTCCATGACAAATCCTGAAGCTGTGAGCACAGACGCGCCCGTTGTCTCTCTCTCTTTCTGCAGGCAGGCTGAGTAACAGTGTGGGGGTGTGGGGGGGTGGGGGGGTGCTTTCACATGAACATCAAACAAAATGTAATAATATTATTACGAGAATCCTGCGTTATTATAAGACCTGTGAGACAGGCTGGGTCATGAGGATTATTACATATTAATACAGACAATATGTTTGTTGTTGTTGTTGACTTACATTCAGGGCTAAAGCCCCGGAAAAATGACCTGGCTACGCCGATGGTTAAAACAGTCAGTTTGCTGTCCATGTAGAGTGAACTAGATGTCAGCATGTTGTTTATATGCTCAGATAATGTTAATCCAACTCATCTTTGTAGTAACGTCCATGTTGATTCCACATTTCGAGCACATGAACACACGCAGTAAAGTGGAACTGAAGCTTTAAAGTAGATATTTTCAGTTCCCGCCCTGCAGAGGTCGCTGCAACCCCATCAGTTATATGATATTAAATATATAAAAAGGATTCAATAAAACAGGAAATTTGGGAGAAATGGGAAAAAATGTTAATCAAACTAAAGCAGGAAGGAAATTTTGTTGATGTAGGATCATAGAAAACATAATTAGAAAAGAAAATTTAGTTCCATGTTGAAGCATACAGAATGAAGATGTGTCTGAAGTGAAAAACTTTAATTTGTTGTTTGCTCGCCTGGTGAGGGCAGAAGAATGAAGCATCCTATGAAACAGTCGTCTAAAACTGCCACATTATGGAATTATACACAAGGTTTTATTGATCACCAGTCATTAAAAGGAAAAGCAGCAAATCTTCACAGATGATAAACATCAAATGTTTTACAGAAACTGAATCAGTGAAGTGAAGACAAAGCAGGCAGCAGGAGACTAACAGGAGTGATTCAACAAGATCAAACATGTACAGGTATGCTGTAGGTGTGCAGGTGCCTATCAGGGCTGTTTTTTCAGGATGATTGGCTACATGTCAGAACTTGTTGCCTCTTGTTGCTCATTTTTTCACTTGAGGCCCCGCGCCCAAAACTGCCAGTGCAGATCCCAGCATGAAAGTGACAGAGTCTATGAACAGAACTGATGGATCCAGGAGATGATGGTGGTCGGCTGTGCCACTTGTCTGGTGGTCTGGAGTTTTCTCTGGATGTTGTCTCCTGCAGAAGGAGGTGAGTGAAGCTTTTCCTTCAGAGCCTTTATACAGTGTTAGAAAAGAAGCTCAAAGACAAACAAACTGTGCTTTGCAGCCTGACAGTGTGATGTTGTAGGCAAACACAAGGCTCATAAAACAGTTACTTAGTAACAACTGCAACTCCAGACACAATATTTTGTCTCCACCCAAAGTGATCCCATTCACAGCTGTAGTCCGTTATTAGTTATTTTGTTAGTTAAGTTATTTTGTGTCTATTCTTGTGTCTATAACAGCATTTTCATGCATTTATATTATACTGGAAATATTTGGGGATTGGAGGACTGTCATTGTCTTTTCCCTTTAGCTGCATGCACCTTTGATAGTTCAGAGATGCTCTTACGAGAACGTTGGGACGTTACCTTAGTACACAGTCAGGCAAGCAGAGAGTGAAGTTACAAGACTTGATATGTTGAAATGGAACCTACAGCCCTGCTCTCTTCATGGTAAAATACATGTGTAACTTATGCAACTTATTCGTAACCTATGCCACACTCAACACTTTTAGCTTCACACGAGAAACAAACACTGGTTTCCTGCATGAAAGTCCAGTTTCTGGCCCCACGGCAGACCCGTGGCACAAGCGACACGGGCGCTGCCTTGCTCTGTTTAGGACTGTGAGCTGCACGTTACCGGAGCTGCTGAAGTTAACGTGTGTGTGTTTTCCAGTTGGTTTCGGTTTCACATGCAACATGCAGTCTGTGCACGGTGTTGGTCAAACGGTCTAAAGGGGATCATTCCAGCGGAGCAATAAGTAGCATAATGCACAGCAGAGTACAGGGCCGGTAGATGTTATGAATTCTCATCAAATGATGACGTTAGTCTGTTAATATACGTCTTTTTCTCTGACATGTCAAAGAACACAGATGTGGGAGGGATTCTGAATGTGCAGAAAGTTTTGAACACAAGCAGAAAACCTGCTAAAACAGTTTTTTAACTTTAATTAAAATTAACTTATTTGAGGTGAAAATACCCTGCAAATGATACAAACGAGGAGGGAAGACTGAATCACGCCCACATGTGTGCTGACTCAGCAGGGATTTTATTAAATTAGGAAAGTTGAGCTACAGGAGGAATATCGGCTATTTAAAAGCAATAACTACAGAATGTCTGAAAGCCTCACTGCATTAAATTCTATACATTTTTTATATTTTGAATTGTCACCTGCTGCCTGTATTTTGTGTTCCTCTTTACATAAATTAAGACTTTTCCACCATAAATTGAGGCAGAAAAGGCAGAAATTTTCCTCAATGCTTAAACTTTTTTGGGAGGACCCACAGACCCTCCTCTTCATTTGAGTCATCTCCACTATTGAAACTAAACCAATGCTCTCACATTTCAAGAAATCTCTGGGTTGACTCACAGTTTATGGAGGGGCATGAGTTTGGTCTTCCAATTTAGGCTCTGATGTTGAGGCTGGCTAGTTTGCTGGTCACACTTATTCATTATTGACCATGATTTCTGACTTGGCTGTTCATCTGTACGTGTTAAAATTGAGTTTAGCTGCTGAACATTTAAAACAATGTTTTAATGGGGGGGCACCGATTTAAAATCTCGCCTAGGGTGCCAACATTGCCAGGGCCGGCCCTGTCTGGCCCTTCTGTCCCCCCAACCATCTCCTTACTCAGACTTCACTGTTTTAAATTATATACCTAGTGTTCAAAAACTACAGGGCTTCCCCAGTGCACTGAACTATGATTCAAAGGTGGTGCCCAGTGCATTTTAAACTGATACCAAGGCGTTTTCACAAAGTCTCCTTATGTGACGACTTGGCCTTGTCCCATCCCTGAATCTGTGTATCGTCATGTAAACCAACAAAAGCCTTCAGTTATTGTTTCCTAACTTCAAAATAAAGATGTTGTTTGTACCTGATGTGTTGCAGATGCTGAGGTGTCCTGTGTTTTTATGGAGAGCTGCATCTTACCGTGCAGCTTCCAGCGCGGCACTGATGGAGTCATCCACTGGACTCTGGTGACAGCTCGAGACACTCCTGTCCACTCCTACTACAACAACCAAGACCAGCTGGGATACCAGGTCCAGCACTTCAGAGGCAGGACATCACTGTTCAAGGACCAGATCTCCAGAGGAAACGCCTCGCTCCAGCTGACTGGGGTCCAGGTTCAGGACCAGGGAAGATACAAGTGCTACACCAGCATCATCAGAGGCAACAAGGATTCATTTATCAACCTACAAGTGGACGGTACGAGAAACACACAGTAGATACACAAAACCATCAACTTGTGTTTTCTTCAGGTGAAGTAAATATATAAATTTAGCATTTGTGCCGTCAAATTGTTAAATTAAACTTTTTTTTTTTTTACAAAACAATTGTGAATCCATCCGTACATAGACCATCAAGATCCTCTGTTTTTGCAGCTCCGGTCCATAAAGTCCACATGGAGCAGGAAGAAAACAGGATCACCTGCAGCTCAGAGGGGATCTACCCTGAGCCTGAACTCACCTGGTCCACCAGCCCTCCGTCCAACGTGGCCTTCAAGAACACAACCAGAGTCCAGCAGACTGAACAGCAGCTCTACAACATCTACAGCTCTCTGATACTTTCAGACAGGGTCACTGATCTGGTCTACAGCTGCACCGTCAGCACTCGCAGGAACAGGAGGAGAGCCACTTTGAGGGAACTGAGTGAGTATTACGTCTAATCTGTCAACTAAACCAAGAGACCAGGTTGGTGTTTGTACTGATTTACAAAGATTCCTGCAACAACAAACTACTGTAAGAAGAGATCTGATCCATTTGTTAACATTTTGTTTTGTTCTATATTTCCAGCCTCTCTCAGTGGTTCCAGCTCTGACACAACAATCCCCTGCTCTGCCTCAAACACTTCCCTTCTGAACTTCAGCCTCGTCTGGAGATTCAACCACAGTCAGATCATCCTGAACCGGACCAGGACCAGCGTCCCCTACACAGTCTCAGAGGAGTGGAGGCAGCAGGTGAAGGGTGTGTCTGAGTCAGGCAGCCTCACACTACAAGACTCTTTGAAACAGGCGGGGATATACACCTGTGAACTCAGAGATGATGAGGAGACAAACATAATCCACATCCTGCTGAGGATAGAGGAAGGTAAGATCAAATCTAAATGAATGTTTCTGTCATTTAAACTATCAGCATCTCAGTTTTGTTGGAATTTGGCAGCAAGAAATTATGTGACATCCAGTTCTTGATGGCAGACTAGCAGGCCTCTAATTAATAAGATCATCTTCCTGTATAGATACAGGCAGATATCTTTTATAGGAAACCACCAGAGAGCCAGACCGAAGGCGCCATAGTCATTTTTTCACTCTGTCTATCTGTATCCAGTGATCTGTGTTATCAAAAGCTGCTCTGAGATCCAGTAACAGAGGACACTGAGTTGGAATCTGAATCCACAGGAAGCAGAAGATCATTGTTAAAACAAAGATAAAAGATTACTTTTAAATATTTTGGCTGAGAGTTGTTGCTATGTGTCTAATAATTCTGAAACAACTGTTGATAATTATTCTGAGATCGTGGATCAAGGTGTGGTTCCTTAAACAACATTTTAACTTTAACCACATGGTGCCAGTCATAAGTGAGAAATAAACAATATTCAGCATTCAGATGGCCTGTAAAGTACCACAAAGAGTCTGAGCGATCGATGTGAGGAAACTTTGTGGATTCTTACAGATGTAGAGAATAAAATGTTTCTTGTTTGTGTGTTTCCCACCTGGTAATATGAACATATTAGCATTATTAACACACTGCAACCTGACATGTTGATGCTACAGTAATTATCAGTCAGTCCACTGGTGGAAGTTTGTTTAGTAGAAAGTTCAATAAACTGAATCTTTTTCTGTTTCAGGGAGTCAAACTGGTGTCACACGTCTTTATTTAGGTTTGGTGGCTGTAGCCATTTTGGTTGTAGTTCTAGCAGCAGGACTTGTTGTAGGCCTACTGTGCTACAAATATAAAAAGGTAAGAAAACACATTCCGGCTTCACCTGATAATTATTTATTGTGCGTGTTTTTTATACTAATGATGATGATGATGATGTGTTGGACAGAAAGGAAGAGAGGAAGAGGACCAGACACGGAGCTATAAAACCTTATGGTAAGTTTATCACCTGTACTGAACACAGAGTTCTTTCACAATGAGTTTACATTTAAATCATTTTGCTTCATGTTTGCTGCATGAATTTATTTTGTTCTTTATCCTGAAGTCTTGAGTTTCACTTTGATGTTTTTCACCAGTGAATTCTGTTCAGTTGTTTGCAGAAAGATCAACTTGAAGAAACTAATGAAGAGAGACAAACTCAACAGGAGGAAGAATCAAACCTTTGACACCATAATGAAACTGAGTAACTACAAGAAGGAACAACTGTTACGTCTTCACGTGACTGAAGCCCAGAGGCAAAGAGAGGAGTTACAAATATAAATGAAAGCTGCAGGCAGTGTTGGGTGGTTAGCACGTCGAGGTGTGAGAGGGGCCGGTTTCAGATTATGGAGCTCTGCCAATATGGCTGTGAATTTGCCATGCGCATCAGACACTGCACAAATGTGCTAATCAGCACTTCCTGTGTCCCCTTTGTGTCACCTGTTGGGTTTAGGCCATCACGCCAAGAGGCTTTTTTGTACATCTGGACATGATACCAACGAAATTTCATACATGTAGGTAAAATGTGCCATGATAAGGTCACTTCCTGTTGCCAGTAGGTGGCGCTATGATTATGGGTGAATGTTGTCTTGAACATGTGTTCAGGGGCAGGACTCTTATTAAATGTGTAAAATTTGGTACTGGTCGACTTGTAATAACCATCTGAATAACATTTTATCGTCAATGGGTTTAGAGTGCACAGCGGAAATTTGAAGTCAATTAGTAATTCCCTAGGAGAAGTTCGTTAAAGTAAGGAGTGTGTGTATCGTCAAAAATTACCATTTAATCCAAAATGGGCAACTTCCTGTTTGGTTTAGGCAATGGCTCCAAGAGGCATGGTCTGTGCTCGGGCCCTAATAATCCCTTCAATTTCAATCCTTGTTTCGTGCTTAGGCCCTAACAAAAATCCCTATAGTTTCAAAAGGGACCTCGCATGTTCCATGCTCGGGCCCTAAATAATCCCTTCAGTTTCAATAGGGACCTCGTTTCGTGCTCAGGCCCTAACAAAAATCCCTTCAGTTTCAAAAGTGACCTTGCACGGATTGTGCCCGGACCCTAATAATCCCTTCAATTTGAATAGGTACAGCATTTCTTGCTGAGGCCTTAAGAAAAATCCCTTCAGTTTCAATAGGGAACTCGCACGCTTTGTGCCCAGGCCCTAATAATCCCTTCAATTTCAATAGGGACCTCGTTTCGTGCTCAGGCCCTAACAAAAATCCCTTCAATGTCAATAGGGACCTCGCACGGTTTGTGCCGGAGCCTAAATAATCCCTTCAGTTTCAATAGAGACCTTGCACAGTTTGTGCCCGGGCCCTAATAATCCCTTCAATTTCAATAGGGACCGGGTTTCGCGCTCAGGCCCTAAATAATCCCTTCAGTTTCGATAGGGACCTTGGACGGTTTGTGCCCGGGCCCTAAATAATTCCTTCAGTTTCCATAGGGACCTTGGACGGTTTGTGCCCGGGACCTAATAATATCTTCAATAATACCTCGCATGTTGCATGCTTGGGCCCTAAATAATCCCTTCAGTTTCAGTATTTTTTTTACCATTTGTATTCATAATACTTCAGTATTTTTGTTTACAGTCTTTGTTCAGCAATATTTTTTGTATTGTCTAATAAATTATGTTTTCTATTTGACTTCATGCAATTCTGTTGTTTGTCATGAGACCCAGTAAAATAGATGATCTTTGTTTTCAGCTTCTGTCCTACAGAGGGCGCTGCAACACCATCAGTGCTCTTTCATTCTAGTGGTGGAAGAAGTTCTCATGTACCAGTACTGCTCTGCAAAAATACTGTGTTATAGGTAAAAGTAATAGAGCAATAGCTCTTACACTGTCACAAGTAAAAGTACTTGTTGGGCAGAGCAGCCCCTCAGAGAGCGTTATATCGATGTAGTGACACATTTTTACTACGCTTATTATACACTTTACAAGAAAATGTCAGACTTTAAATTATACAATGAGACAAATTTAAAAAAAAAATAAGATTGATTATTTATTCACCTTTGTATTAATTACTTTATTCATTTATTGTCCCTTATGATCTTAATTTATTAATATCTTCTTTTAAAAATGTGTTTATTTATTTAACTTTAATTTGTTCTTTGCTCGCCTGGTAAAGGCAGAAGAATGAAGCATCCTATGAAAGAGTCGTCTAAAACTGCCACATCATGGAATTATACACAAGGTTTTATTGATCACCAGTCATTCAAAGGAAAAGCAGCAAATCTTCACAGATGAGAACCATCAAATGTTTTTACAGGGAAACTGACTTCAGTGAAGTGAAGACAAAGCAGGCAGCAGGAGACTAACAGGAGTGATTACAAGCAAGATCAAACATGTACAGGTGAGCTAAAAAAAAACAACTGACAGTTTGACAAGCTGCTAACAGGATGATTGGCTTCCACCTGTCAGACCTTGTTGCTCATTGGTCCAACAGCTCAGAAGATGTCATCATGCTGAGCCCTGAATGACAGAAGCCTGCCTGAATATTTAACTCCCTCTTCTTCCCCGTCGCAGCTCAGCAGCTCAGCACAGACAGCGTAGAAAAGTATTTAACAGCTGCGTGAGTATGAGGAAATTGAAATAACTCGGTAAAGAAGTATGAACTGGGTCAATATATTTTACATTTTGTTTAAAAAATCTTTTAAATAAATAATCATGAGAAGTGGCAATTTTTTCGCTTGAGGCCCCGCCCCCAAAACTGGCAGGGCAGGTCTCTGCATGACAGTGACAGAGTCTATGAAGAGAACCGAAGGATCCAGGAGATGACGGCGGTCAGCTGTTCCGTGTGTCTGGTGGTCTGGAGTTTTCTCTGGATGTTGTCTCCTGCAGAAGGAGGTGAGATTTTCCTTCAGAGCCTTTATACAGCGTTAGAAAAGAAGCTCAAAGACAAAGATATTACACAAGACAAATAAGCTGTGATTTGCATCCTGACAGTGTGATGCTGTAGGCATGAAAAATAAATTAATCTATCAATGACGTGAGAAAAGAGGACAAAGAGTAAATCACACTCTACAGGAGAATACATCTTTGAAAGCAGCGCAGAATGCCTCAAAGCCTTACTGCACTGGTTTCTATTATATTTTAAATGGACACCTGTTTTGAGGCTTCCTTTACTGTAAATAAACATTTCTACCATAAATTGATGCCAAAGGAGCAAAATCAGTTCCCCGAAATTCAGCAGATTGCAGGAAATAAAGTGAACGTTTCCTGTGGTGACCCCAAGACCCCCTCTTGATGTGTGCTCCCCCATTATCCTACATGTTGAAACTAAACCGATACCCCTGGGGACCCCTGGGACCCCCTCAAAGGGCAAAAACAACAATTCAGGGGGGCTTTCTCACCTGTCATTGTAAATATTACAATATATTTCACATACTCATGTCTTGTGTGCAAGAATCCTGAAGTCTGACACCCTGAAAATGGACCACACCATGTCCTAACATGGACGTTAGTTGACCATCTTGTCTGTCCACGTCACTCGTAGTTACAGACTGTTAACTGTTAAAATCACAGTTACAGACGTCTTGTCACTGTGTGTGCTGCAGCTCAGTGTGTTTTTACTCCGGTTTGCAAACCTATTACACAAATTACAGCTCAAAAAAGATTTCTAACACAGTAAAGCAAAGTGAAAATGCCAAAAAACATAATATGACCTGTTTAAACATCTACAACAAAACACGAGTTTTCATGAGGGTCTGGATTTAACCACAGTGACACCTGGTGGTTTGTAAAACTCACTGCAGCTGGAGGCCAAATTGGTCAGTGTCACAGTGCAATAAAAGTCCAAGAAGCCTGCATGTTAATGACTCTGTAAAGGTTCTGGTCAGAACCATCAAATTGAAAAATCAACCTGAAGAAATGAATGAAGACAAAGTCAGTGAGAGGAAGAAATTTCTGACAAGATGTCCACCAACCAGCTGCTGCAGTGAAACGAAGTCACACTGTGCAGCTCTGAAGTGCTAAAATATGTCAAACTACTTTTACTACTTGATGGATGTTCTTGACATACTGTACCTCACTTTAACCATAATGAAGGATATTTAAATCAAATAAAAACGTAACTTAGGCAGTGACCAACAGAAGTAGGACTAAATGAAGAGCCCAATGGTTCATACCAATCACATCTGTATTTAAAAAGGGTCCAGAGAACATTTAACTTTTATTCTTATTTATCCTTTAGACCATTTCATTCTGTTCTGATTCATGTGAGATGGACGATTCATTAAACAGGGCCTTAAGCAATCAGGGTGGTAACCAAAGTAAAAGACTTGATTCCTGTTAAAACTGTTTTCACATGAGACAAAAGTATCAGAGGTCTTTGTGAAGGAAACGCTGGGTGGTGGTTACAAAGTGGTTGTTTGTCAGAGGACAGAGACAGAGGGACAGAGGAAAGAGGGACAGAGAAGAGGGACAGGGGGACGGAGGACAGAGGACAGGTGTCCTTTAATATGGTGCAGTGATCTTTATTTCTTTGCACTGTTTATGTTTAAAATGCGTTTCGACCGAATCTTATGTGGCTGTTCATTGTTATTTTTTACACACTGTGTATTTATTTTTATAAGCATTTATTAACATAGTAGTTTTCCCCTGTGATCCCTCTGCATGTCATGTCAGTCTCTGTCTTCCTCTGCTCCCTGCCTCTGCCTCGTTATCCCTGATTTCTGTCACCTGTGTTGCTCCCGCCCTGCTCGTTAGTCCCTGTGTATATATTCCTGGTGTTTCTGTCTTGTCTTTGTTGGATCATTGTTCTGGTGTGCTTGTGTGCCTTGTGTTCCCCGCTTTCCGGATACCCTGTGTTCCTGTGCCTTACTGTTACTATCGTGATTTTGTATTTTCGTTTGCATTTTGGATATTTGGATTTTCCCTTTGGTTTTGGACTTTGTTTTATCAGCCACCAGCTCGCCTTTTGTTGCCTTCGCCTTTTGCTTCGTGTCCTGCGTTTGGGTCCTCAACCTGTTCTGCCCTGCACTCCACACACTGATGTGTGACACTTAAACTCCTTGTGTGTGTTCAGAACCGATCGATGAAATGACAGATTGATTCTGTCTCAGTACAAATACAGTATGAAGCTGTGTGTGTTGACATGTTTGAGGATCATTGACTGTAAAATTTTCACCACGTCATAATTTTCTTCAGATTTTATGTGACTTTTGATTTTTCTCCTGTGAGGCTCGAGTCATGTTTTCAGACTCAGAATCAGCTTTAATGGCCAGGTGTGAGTTCACACACGAGGAATTTAACTCCCATATTGCTCTGGATGTACAAACACAGAAGAAGGTTAAACTAAACAGCTTAACAAACAGACTGCAGTTCTGCACACACACCATAAAGGAGCAGGTGTTATGTACATTTTCTACAATTACTGCTGCTCGTACTTCTGTACTTTACTTTTTGTATCTGCCAAACTAATAAACTGTATTATGTTTTGACCTAATGGAGTTAAGCTGTCAACATGAACATTGATCCCTGTAATTAAATAAGGTGGTTATGCACTAATATGAGTGACCTACATAAAATCCTCTCATGAACAGTGTGTGCTGATGTGAATGAAGCAGCAGAGAAGTTTGAAGCGTCTGAAGTCATCGGTCATGTGGTTCTTTTCATTTGATAAAATGATGTTATTGCCAACCGTCAGATTCATTTTGCCAACATCAGTGAGGTAGTATTATACATATAACACCCTGCAGGGGTGTAAGTCAAATTAGTGTCTCAGGTTTTTGAATTTTGTTGTTTGAGTTTGTGTCTTTAGTATAAATATATATAGTTTCACATTATATAAGTTCACAGTAAAACAGTTGTTCATTATAACAACGTGACGTTAACTCGTTACCTGCTTGTCTTTAAGGTTTGTTGCAGCAACGTCACTGATAAATAAAGACTGAAACACAAGATGACGTTTTCTATGAACAACAAATGAAACTGATGTGTTGAAATTATATCCACTTTTACCTGCATTCATTATAAAAATGTGAGCTTATAAAGATATTTTAGTTCAAGTCAAATATTTAGATTGTGATGGGAATAAACAAACAGCAGTTCATTTTGTTGATTTACAAACAGTAAAGTTTGAAACATTTATTCAGACTTTAAAGTTCGAGTGAAATATCGTTATATTTTGAAATGCAGTTTTTTTCCTCAGTAAATCTTCATCATGTTTTTAAGATGTTTTTAAAATGCAGACTGCAGTGAAGCAAAATAAAATACTGTTACAGTAAAAGATTGAAAATGTTACTGCAGTAAAAGTACGAGAGTATAATCAGGAAAATGTAATTAAAGTATTAAAGCAGTAAAATATCCCTGTGAGTGTTGGACTATTAATCTACTATTATGGATTAATATACTGATTATCTTCTCCATGAATCGACTGACTGATTGGTTTGTAAAAATTTGTTGCATATTCACAAAGCTTGATGTGTCCAAACCTCAACATGATTAACAAACATACAATTATTACAATCATTCAGAGGAAAAGCAACAAATCTTCACATGTGAGAAGCTGAAACCATCAAACGGTTTTGTTTTTCATATAGAATAGCAGAACAGAATAGCTTCCAGAGATGTGCAAACAGACTCAGCTGACAGACAGGTAGATCAGGATTTTGGGAGAGAGTAAAATAAACACAAGGCAAGACAGAAACAAAGCAACCAGGAGAGGACAGGGAGACAGACTGTGATGAAGCCAGGATCAAAATAGTTAGCAATAAACTTTCTGTAAATCCACTGATTGATGATGGTGGTCAGCTGTTCTGTGTGTCTGGTGGTCTGGAGTTTTCTCTGGATGTTCTCTCCTGCAGAAGGAGGTGAGTGAAGCTTTTACTTCAGAGATACACAAATAAGTTCAGAGCGTCCAGAGCCTTTATACTGCGTTAGAAAAGAAGACAGAGATGTTGAACAAGAGACAGGAGGCGAGGGGCGGCTTGCAAAACAAGACTTAACAGGTAAAACCTCCTCAGAGCGACTGCATGTACTTAATAACTTGGATCCAGACTAGAGCAAAGCAGACTGCATGCACTGCTGACTGAAGCTAAGTTGTAATGGGAAACTTATATTCTAATGTTCATAATGTTATAAGGGTGTCACACACAGTTTAGCCTGCAGTAACTAGTATCAGGACAAAGTGTCCCTACATTTAACAGAATGTGATTTAGCCCAGAAACAGGACGTGAATTCATAGTTTCAGTGTTGGTAATACATTAATAAAGAGTGATCAGGCTACAGACTGTAAGCAGTCCAACAGTTTGTTGGAGTCAAAGGTGAATAAAATGGTTAGCAGGACGGTGGCTGATGTTTTGTATACAAAAGGAATATTGAAAGAAAATACATCTGAATAGTTTTAAACAAAATATATTAATAAATTAGAGAATCGTTTTAAGTTACATCATTGATGCTTCCACAGTCTGGCATTTCACTCTTTTCTCCTCAATTAACAATCTAGATTAATAAAATACAAAATAATCTGTTGACTTTCAAACACCACATGTCATACATACAAAATATTATAAAGGTGAAAGTCCATTTTAAAACTCTCTCTTTGTTCTTCCTGGAATCATTTGGAGGGAAAGAGTCACAGCCTGAAGGGGGGGCATATAACCTTGGGGGGAGTGGTCTAGTCAGGGGGGGCAGTCCATGCCATGATGCAGGAGCATCTGTGGGAGTGAAGACTCATCTTAAAGGTACAATGTGTAAAATAAGGCCAGAATTTTATTTTATTTATATTGATAGAATATTTATTTGTTTTATTTGCTGGGTGACAGGTCTTGATTTTAGATATAAAACTGGTTATAAAACGAGTAATAGTGTTTGATTGTTTCAAGAGATATAATATCTCAGTTTAACAGCTTTTTATTATGATCTTTTATTTATAGCAGACATTTACTCAGATTTTAAAAACTCACAGTGAAAACTACGTTTGGTCAAGACCATTTGGTGTCGCTTAGTAACCCTCTGGGTACCCAGGTCAAAGTAGCAACAATCAACATACAACGTCCGGTCAAGTTAGCAATAACAAATAGGCTACATCTGGTTAGACTTTCAAAATAAAACTACTGGTTAACGTTGCAAATTTGATTGAGGGAAAAACACTACATGAAAGTTCGGTTTATGGCTGATCTGTCCACTGCAATCACCTCCTTACTCAGACTTCACTGTTATATATAATGCTTCACCTTAAGTGTTCAAAAATGACACTACAGGGCTTCTCCCAGTGCATTAAGAACAGACGCCAAGGGGTTTTGACCAACTGTCCTTATGTGACGGCTTGAGAGAGAACAAATTGGTAAAATAAAGGTGTTGTTTGTACCTGATGTGTTGCAGATGCTGAGGTGTCCTGTGTTTTTATGGAGAGCTGCATCTTACCGTGCAGCTTCCAGGGCGGCACTGATGGAGTCATCCACTGGACTCTGGTGACAGCTGGAGACACTCCTGTCCACTCCTACTACAACAACCAAGACCAGCTGGGACACCAGGGCCAGGACTTCAGAGGCAGGACATCCCTGTTCAAGGACCAGATCTCCAGAGGAAACGCCTCGCTCCAGCTGACTGGGGTCCAGGTTCAGGACCAGGGAAGATACCAGTGCTACACCAGCATCATCGCTGCCAACAAAGATTCATTTATCAACCTACAAGTGGACGGTACGAGAAACACACAGTAGATACACAAAACCATCAACTTGTGTTTTCTTCAGGTGCAGTTAATATTTAAATTTAGCATTTGTGCTGTCAAATTGGTGAATTAAAAGTAAATATTTGACCTAAAACTATTAGTGAATCCATCCGTACATACAGCATCAAGATCCTCTGTTTTTGCAGCTCCGGTCCATAAAGTCCACATGGAGCAGGAAGAAAACAGGATCACCTGCAGCTCAGAGGGGATCTACCCTGAGCCTGAACTCACCTGGTCCACCAGCCCTCCGTCCAACGTGGCCTTCAAGAACACAACCAGAGTCCAGCAGACTGAACAGCAGCTCTACAACATCTACAGCTCTCTGATACTTTCAGACAGGGTTACTGATCTGGTCTACAGCTGCACCGTCAGCACTCGCAGGAACAGGATGAGAGCCACTTTGAGGGAACTGAGTGAGTATTACGTCTAATCTGTCAACTAAACCAAGAGACCAGGTTGGTGTTTGCACTGATTTGAAAAGATTCCTGCAACAACACAACAAGAAACTACTGCTAAAACTAATTTAGCAAATAAATACATCAAACCCTTTATTATCTGACAGTGTCTCAATATGTGTTTCTATCATCTGATTCAGGCGTTTTGATCTGTAATTTATTGTTTTATTTTATATTTCCAGCCTCTCTCAGTGGTTCCAGCTCTGACACAACAATCCCCTGCTCTGCCTCAAACGCTTCCCTTCTGAACTTCAGCCTCGTCTGGAGATTCAACCACAGTCAGATCATCCTGAACCGGACCAGGACCAGCGTCCCCTACACAGTCTCAGAGGAATGGAGGCAGCAGGTGAAGGGTGTGTCTGAGTCAGGCAGCCTCACACTACAAGACTCTTTGAAACAGGAGGGGATATACACCTGTGAACTCAGAGATGATGAGGAGACAAACATAATCCACATCCTGCTGAGGATACAGGAAGGTAAGATCAAATCTAAATGAATGTTTCTGTCATTTAAACTATCAGCATCTCAGTTTTGTTGGAATTTGGCAGCAAGAAATTATGTGACATCCAGTTCTTCATGGCAGACTAGCAGGCCTCTAATTAATAAGATCATCTTCCTGTATAGATACAGGCAGATATCTTTTATAGGAAACCACCAGAGAGCCAGACCGAAGGCGCCATATCTGTATCCAGTGATCTGTGTTATCAAAAGCTGCTCTGAGATCCAGTAACAGAGGACACTGAGTTGGAATCTGAATCCACAGGAAGCAGAAGATCATTGTTAAAACAAAGATAAAAGATTACTTTTAAATATTTTGGCTGAGAGTAGCTGCTATGTGTCTAATAATTCTGAAACAACTGTTGATAATTATTCTGAGATCGTGGATCAAGGTGTGGTTCCTTAAACAACATTTTAACTTTAACCACATGGTGCCAGTCATAGGTGAGAAATAAATAATATTCAGCATTCAGATGGCCTGTAAAGTACCACAAAGAGTCTGAGCGATCGATGCGAGGAAACTTTGTGGATTCTTACAGATGTAGAAAATAAAATGTTTCTTGTTTGTGTGTTTCCCACCTGCAATATGAACATATTAGCATTATTAACACACTGCAACCTAACATGTTGATGCTACAGTAATTATCAGTCAGTCCACTGGTGGAAGTTTGTTTAGTAGAAAGTTCAATAAACTGAATCTTTTTCTGTTTCAGGGAGTCAAACTGGTGTCACAGGTCTTATTGTAGGTTTGGTGGTTGGAGCCATTTTGGTTGTAGTTCTAGCAGCAGGACTTGTTATAGGCCTACTGTACTGCAAATATAAAAAGGTAAGAAAACACATTCCGGCTTCACCTGATAATTATTTATTGTGCATGTTTTTTATACTAATGATGATGATGATTTGTGTTGGACAGAAAGGAAGAGAGGAAGAGGACCAGACACGGAGCTCTGAAACCTTATGGTAAGTTTATCGTCTGTACTGAATGCAGAATTCTTTCATAATGAGTTTACATTTAAATCATTTTGCATAACAAGCTGTAATTCATCTAATTAATCAATAATTACAAAAATAAACCTTTCAGTTTAAATTAACTGCTGTCGATGCTAAAAGTCAACCTAAATAAAATAACAAGCAGAGAGTAACATCATGTGTAGAAAAAGATCAGTTCTGGCTCAGCAGTCTGAAGATAAAAAAGAAAATGTAACCAAATCAAATGAAGGCTTCATGTTTGCTGCATGAATTTATTTTGTTCTTTATCCTGAAGTCTTGAGTTTCACTTTGATGTTTTTCACCAGTGAATTCTGTTCAGTTGTTTGCAGAAAGATCAACTTGAAGAAACTAATGAAGAGAGACAAACTCAACAGGAGGAAGAATCAAACTTTGGCACCATAATGAACCTGAGTAACTACAAGAAGGAACAACTGTTACGTCTTCACGTGACTGAAGCCCAGAGGCAAAGAGAGGAGTTACAAATATAAATTAAATATATTATATAAAGGCAGCGTTGGGTGGGTAGTGTGTCGAGGTGTGAGAGGGGCCCGTTTCAGATTCTGGAGCTCTGCCAGTGCGGCTGTGAATCTGCCATGCGCATCAGACGTTGTACAAATGTGCTAATCATCACTTCCTGTGTCCCCTTTGTGTCACCAATTTTGGACACCACGGGCACGCTATTTCACGAAACTCACTTGTTCAACTTTTAATCGTCAATGGCTTTAGAGTAGAATTATAAAATCTGAAGTCGGTTGGACTAATTCTCTACGAGGAGTTTGTTAAAGTACAGAGTGTAAAAAATCCAAAAATTACCATAAAATTCCAAATGGCCGACTTCCTGTTGGGTTTAGGCCATCACGCCAAGAGGCTTTTTTGTACATCTGGACATGATACCAACGAAATTTCATACATGTAGGTAAAATGTGCCACGTTAAAGGTCACTTCCTGTTGCCAGTAGGTGGATTATGGGTGAATGTTGTCTTGAACATGTGTTCAGGGGCAGGACTCTTATTAAATGTGTAAAATTTGGTCCATATCTGAGCTTGTACAGTCAGTTATAACAACTTCCTGTTTCATGGCGAATCTCCAGTTTTCAATGACACGCCACGGGCAAACTGGTCGACTTGTAATAACCGTCTGAATAACTTTTTATTGTCAATGGGTTTAGAGTGCACAGCGAAAATCTGACATCAATCGGAGTAATTCCCTTGGAGAAGTCCGTTAAAGTAAGGAGTGTGTATATCGCCAAAAATGACCATTAAATCCAAAATGGGAGACCTCCAGTTTAGTGGCACGGTTTGTGCTCCGAAGGGATTATTTAGGGCCCAAGCATGGAACATGTGGGGTTCCTTTTGAAACTGAAGGGATTTTTGTTAGGACCTGAGCACAAAACGAGGTCTCTATTGAAATTGAAGGAATTATTAGGGCCCGGGCACAAACCGTGTGAGGTCCCTTTTCAAACTGAAGGGATTATTTAGGGCCCAAGCATGCAACATGCGGGGTTCCTTTTGAAACTGAAGGGATTTTTGTTAGGACCTGAGCACGAAACGAGGTCTCTATTGAAATTGAAGGAATTATTAGGTTTTTTTTGTTTACAATCTTTGTTCAGCAATACTTTTTGTACTATTTAATAAATTGTTTTCTATTTGACTTCATGGAGTTCTGTTGTTTGTTAAGAGACCCAGTAAAATAGATGATCTTTGTTTTCAGCTTCTGTCCTGCAGAGGGCGCTGCAACACCATCAGTGCTCTTTCATTCTAGTGGTGGAAGAAGTTCTCATGTACCAGTACTACTCTGCAAAAATACTCTGTTACAGGTAAAAGTAATAGAGCAATAGCTCTTACACTGTCACAAGTAAAAGTACTTGTTGGGCAGAGCGTTATATCGATGCAGTGACACTTTTTAACTACACTTATTATACAGTGTTGGGTACTTTACAACAAAATGTCAGACTTTAAATTACACAATGAGACAAATTTATTTTTAAAAAATTAGATTATTTATTCACCTTTGTATTAATTACTTTATTCATTTACTGTCCCTTATGATCTTATTTTATTAATGACTTCTTTTTAAAATTTATTTATTTATTTATTTATGTTTTAATGTTTTTGTCTTTTTTATTCTCCCTTTACATTTTCTACTCTACTTAGTCAAACAGAGCAAAGTGTCTCTGAGCGAGGGGGCAGAGACAGTAAAGAGAGCGACAGGTGTCTGTGTCTTTGTCACATGAAC
This sequence comes from Lepomis macrochirus, assembly GCA_024633595.2. NCBI lineage: Eukaryota > Metazoa > Chordata > Actinopteri > Centrarchiformes > Centrarchidae > Lepomis > Lepomis macrochirus. Next base: position 10,655,728 of record JALXJV020000011.1, on the reverse strand, counting down.
GTCAAACAAAATGTAACATTATTACGAGTAGCCTCCGTTATTATAAGACCTGTGACACAGGCTGTGTCATGAGGATTGTTGCATATTAATAAGGAAAATATGTTTGTTGTTGACTTACATTCGGGGCTAAAGCCCCGGAAAAAATGACCTGGCGACGCCGATGGTTAAAACAGTTAGTTTGCTGTCCATGTAGAGTGAACTAGATGTCAGCGTGATGTTTATATGCTCTGATTATGTTAATCCATCACATCTTTGTAGTAACGTCCATGTTGATTCCACATATTGAGCACATGAACACACGCAGTAAAGTCGGAAGAACGACTTCACAACTCTGGAAATGGGACCATCTGAGGAGCACTTGAATTCAATTTGCAACACTCATCACTAGATGTCACTAAAGCACACTGAAGCTTTAAAGTAGATATTTTCAGTTCCCGCCCTGCAGAGGGCGCTGCAACCCCATCAGTTATATGATATTAAATATATAAAAAGGATTCAATAAAACAGGAAATTTGGGAGAAATGGTTAAACATGTAAATCAAACTAAAGCAGGAAAGAAATGTTGATGTAGGATTTAGTTCCATGTTGAAGCATACAGAATGAAGATGTGTCTGAAGTGAAAACCTTTAATTTGTTGTTTCCTCGCCTGGTAAAGGCAGAAGAATGAAGCATCCTATGAAAGAGTCGTCTAAAACTGCCACATCATGGAATTATACATAAGGTTTTATTGATCACCAGTCATTCAAAGGAAAAGCAGCAAATCTTCACAGATGAGAACCATCAAGTGTTTTTACAGGGAAACTGACTTCAGTGAAGTGAAGACAAAGCAGGCAGCAGGAGACTAACAGGAGTGATTACAAGCAAGATCAAACATGTACAGGTGAGCTAAAAAAAAACAACTGTGACAGTTTGACAGGTCTGTTTTTTCACCAGCAGCTAACAGGATGATTGGCTTCCACCTGTCAGACCTTGTTGCTCATTGGTCCAACAGCTCAGAAGATGTCATCATGCTGAGCCCTGAATGACAGAAGCCTGCCTGAATATTAAACTCTCTCTTCTTCCCCGTCGCAGATCAGCACAGACAGTGTAGAAAAGTATTTAACAGCTGCGTGAGTATGAGGAAATTGAAATAACTTGGTAAAGAAGTATGAACTGGGTCAATATATTTTACATGTTGTTTAAAAAATCTTTTAAATAAATTATTTTGAGAAGTGGCAATTTTTTCGCTTGAGGCCCCGCCCCCAAAACTGGCAGTGCAGGTCTCTGCATGAAAGTGACAGAGTCTATGAAGAGAACCGAAGGATCCAGGAGATGACGGCGGTCAGCTGTTCCGTGTGTCTGGTGGTCTGGAGTTTTCTCTGGATGTTGTCTCCTGCAGAAGGAGGTGAGATTTTCCTTCAGAGCCTTTATACAGCGTTAGAAAAGAAGCTCAAAGACAAAGATATTACACAAGACAAATAAGCTGTACGTTGCATCCTGACAGTGTGATGCTGTAGGCATGAAAAATAAATTAATCTATCAATGAGGTGAGAAAAGAGGACAAAGAGTAAATCATGCTCTACAGGAGAATAAATCTTTGAAAGCAGCGCAGAATGCCTCAAAGCCTTACTGCACTGGTTTCTATTATATTTTAAATGGACACCTGTTTTGAGGCTTCCTTTACTGTAAATAAACATTTCTACCATAAATTGATGCCAAAGGAGCAAAATCAGTTCCCCAAAATTCAGCAGATTGCAGGAAATAAAGTGAACGTTTCCTGTGGTGACCTCAAGACCCCCTCTTGATGTGTGCTCCCCCATTATCCTACATGTTGAAACTAAACTGATACCCCTGGTCTCTTCATGGGGGTTTTGTGTCTCTTTCTGGTCATTTGATTTACTTTCCAACAAGACATTTTAACAGTCACTTTCTATTTCAGGCCCTGCAGGCCTGTTCAGTCATACACGATACAAACAAGCCAACGACCTGTTGGCCTCTGACTCTGGTTGGTGGGGTACCAGGTCTGCCTTCTCCTCTGAATCTGTGTAGCCTTCATTTATTGTTTTCTAACTTCAAAATAAAGGTGATGTTTGTACCTGATGTGTTGCAGATGCTGAGGTGTCCTGTGTTTTTATGGAGAGCTGCATCTTACCGTGCAGCTTAGAGAACGGCACTGATTATGACATCCACTGGTATCATGAGACAGCAGGAAACACTCCTATCCACTCCTACTACAACAACCAAGACCAGCTCAGACACCAGGACCTGCACTTCAGAGGCAGGACATCACTGTTCAAGGACCAGATCTCCAGAGGAAACACCTCGCTCCTGCTGACATGGGTGGAGCCTCAGGACCAAGGAACATACAAGTGCTACACCAGCACCAGAGGAAACAAGGAGTCATTTGTCAACCTACAAGTGGACGGTACGAGAAACACAGTAGATACACAAAACCAGGAACTTGTGTTTTCCTTATGTGCAGTAAATATCTAAATACAGCGGTGCATAAAAGTTTGTGAAAACTTTTAGAATTTTCTAAATTTCTGCAGAAATATGACCTAAAACATCTTCAGATCTTCACACAAAGTAGATCAGGAGAACCCAGTTAAACAAATGAGAAAAACATATACTGTTATTCATGGAAGAAAATGATCCAGTATTACAAATCTGTGAGTGGCCAAAGTATGTGAACCTTTACTGAGACTTATGTTAAGATCTGAAGATGTTTTAGGTCACATTTTTGCAGAAATATGGAAACTTCTAAAAGGTTCACAAACCTTCAGGCACAGGTCAAACTGGTAAATTAAAATGTTCTTTCTACCTCAAACTATTAGTGAATCCATCCGTACACACAGCATCAAGATCCTCTGTTTTTGCAGCTCCGGTCCGTGAAGTCCACATGGAGCAGGAAGAAAACAGGATCACCTGCAGCTCAGAGGGGATCTACCCTGAGCCTGAACTCACCTGGTCCACCAGCCCTCCGTCCAACGTGGCCTTGAAGAACACAACCAGATTCCAGCAGACTGAACAGCAGCTCTACAACATCTACAGCTCTCTGATACTTTCAGACAGGGTTACTGATCTGGTCTACAGCTGCACCGTCAGCACTCGCAGGAACAGGAGGAGAGCCACTTTGAGGGAACTGAGTGAGTATTACGTCTAATCTGTCAACTAAACCAAGAGACCAGGTTGGTGTTTGCACTGATTTGAAAGATTCCTGCAACAACAAACTACTGTAAGAAGAGATTTGATCCATTTATTAATGTTTTGTTTTGTTCTATATTTCCAGCCTCTCTCAGTGGTTCCAGCTCTGACACAACAATCCCCTGCTCTGCCTCAAACACTTCCCTTCTGAACTTCAGCCTCGTCTGGAGATTCAACCACAGTCAGATCATCCTGAACCGGACCAGGACCAGCGTCCCCTACACAGTCTCAGAGGAGTGGAGGCAGCAGGTGAAGGGTGTGTCTGAGTCAGGCAGCCTCACACTACAAGACTTGTCTTTCAAACAGGAGGGGATATACAGCTGTGAACTCAGAGATGATGAGGAGACAAACATAACCAACACCCTGCTGAGACTAGAGGAAGGTAAGTTTAGCAGCATGAAATCTCAGATTTAATAGTCAGGCAGGATTTCTATCAAAGGTCAAAGAGGCAGTTTATCAGTTAAAGAGTCCTATTGTTGTTTCACATGGACACACATGCTTCTATACATACTACAGTCTGGGTCACACGCAGGTGAAAACATAATGGTGACCTCCTGCCTGCAAATAGAGCAGCTTTGTTTTGGCTGAACAGCATGAAAAAGTCAAAAGTGGGACAGGATGGGAAATACAGTGCAGACATACAGAGAGGGCACAAAACAAGCGTTAGGTTTGAGTTAAGTGGGAGATACATCAGGTTACTAGGTTACCACAGTAGCATATGTGATCTTACCCCAACCAGACACAGGCCTGCACTGCAGCCAAATGACCCTTCGCTAAGCCACGCCTGCCTTAGTTACTGTTGCTAAGTCCAACTGCACTCCCTGGAGAAATATTGTCAATTTTTTTGGAAAATGAAAAAAAGTGATCTCAGAAAGGTTTGTATTACATTGAAGGCTGTATTCAGGCTGTCAAACTGACATGAAACAAATAAAGACGGAAGCTTAAACCGATCAGAGTAAAAGTGAACTGTCATATTATCGTCCCTGACTATTGAGAAAGAGGACAGCGATGTTAAAGATCACTGTTCCTGTACAGCTGGGTCGGCCTCTGTTCATTATTACAATCAGTAAAAAGCAGAACAGCAGGGCTTTATTATGTTACATTCAGGAGGAAGTTAGCTAGCGTTAGCAAACTAACATCACATTAGAAACAATCCACAGCCGACATTTTTCTGGATTTGTTTTAGGAAGTTAATAAATAATATTTCTCCTTTCAGCCTCTCTGGGTAGCTGCTGTATCACAAGATGCCCCAGGAACAGTGTTTGACCATATTTTGGAATAATATGGCAAAAAAAGCCAGAAAACAACTTTTTGTTTCAGAGTCAATGGAGCGCAGCCATGAAAGTGTCGTAGCGAGTCCTATACTGCGCTGTGATTGGCCAGCTGCTTATTCGAGGTGTGAAGGGTCAATTGTGATAATATACCGAGCACCTGGTCTGTGCACTGAATTTTTATCTGAATTGTCAAAGTTTTTGTCAACTTGAGTCATTAAAACTGATAAAGTTATTATCGTAGGAGATTTTAATATTCATGTGGACGTTGAACATTTAATAGTGTTCCCACAGAATCCCTTTTATCTGACCACTGTTTGATAACTTTAGAGTTTCTAGAGCTGAACAACACACCATTAGGTGAAAAGAACGAAATAACAAAAACTAGAGGTGAAAAAACGTTGTCGTTTACTGAAATGAAAATAAAAACGAGGCTTAACAAAAAAATGATAAATGACTAAAACTGTATCGTAGGTTTTTGCAAAACTAACTAAAATAAATAAAAATGATACTGTATATTAAATGTCCTTAGTTTTAGTTTGACGTTGGTCTGGCTGGTGTGTTATGTTTCTATCCTCCGCATGAAGAGCTGACACGCTGCATGTCAAGTGGCTCTGCAGCCACGATGTCAACAAGTTAGATTTAAATCAGAATTAGTGTCTTGCTTTATTTACCAGGAGAGCCGGGTGAGAAGCAGGTGGCGGACCCCTGTTATGAGGAGAGCCCATGTACCATTAGGGGAAACTAAGTGGGGGAGACCCAAGTAGGGATCGGCTGCTTAGCTGGTGGAGTTTGAACAAGTTTTCTAATACAATCGTACAAAATAATATAAATGCAACCACTGTATAGAGTTTTGTTTAGTTTGCAGGAAGGGTTGCAGCTAGTAAGTTGCTGCCTTGGTGGTTTTCTTTTCCTTGTTCTGTTCTGATGGTCTGGCTTAGAGCTCATCATACCTGTGTGATGAACTTGCCCTACATTGACCATGAGCTCCCGTTGCGTTGGGTTAACGTGTCTGCTTGTCATTATATTTACTGCATGTCAGCTAGTGTGTTTTATGGGCTCATTGATATCACAGCTAACCTGTGTCTTTGTGCTTCATTTTGTTTTTTAATAGTTTTCCAGTCACACTGGCCTTCAGGGTGTTAGGGACATGTTTGTGGCTCCTGCATTGTTCATTGATTGTGAATCACCTCCATTTATTGTATTTCACCTGTTTACGAATGACAGAGCCAGAGACTGATGTATGAACTTTTTGGGACCACTTGTAGCGGTGGATTATCAAAACATTCAAAATATGTTGGGCAGTGACAGGAGAACAGCCTCAATCCTGACCTGTCACTTAAAACAGTCGATTAGCAGGATACTAGATAGCCACAGCTACCTTGGCTACAAACGTAAACCAATAACAGAAAGCCAACAAACACTAATTCAATCACTCCCAATAAATTGTATTCAAAGTCAAACAATAAGCCGCCATATGGTCAGTGTGCAAACATGAAATCTTACATTTCCCTTAAAGCAATAAAGATCTTTCCAAAATAAATCATGCATATACCCAAAATTAACTGTCCACAATTCAAATGATAAAGAAGCGTGTGTGGATGTGTGTGTGTGTTCAGATGGGTGTGTGTGTGTTTCAGGGGAAGTCAGGCAGTTAGGTCCATTGAACTCAAAAGGTGGCAGTCAGTTCAGTCCAGTTCAGATCAGTTCCTTGAGTTCTGGTGTGAGAGAGGTGAGCGTGTAGGTGTGGGGGGTTGGTCCAGATTAATCTCGTTCCATTGAGAGTGTGGGGGTGTGTACTTCAGTTTAAATCTATGCACCAAGACAAAGAAGCTCCAGGCTGCAACGGAGCAGGTTGAAGGGCAGGTTAACCTGTTTGTCCACACCCAGTCCAGGGTTCAGCACAGTTTCCTACAGACCTTTGTTGCTCCTTAAGTTCACAAAGTCTGGCCGGCTCTTGGTATCTCTGCTTCTCCAGCACTTCTACATACACTTCAGTTTCATTCTGAGGCCTCAAAACTGGATTAATTCATTAAACTTTCTCATTCCTCTGAACTTCCCACTCCTTTGTTCTCCTCCATGCATGAAATGTTTTGTCACCCCCCCCCAGCTCACAGCTGCCTGATTTATCTCCTCCTGCTCAAACCACACCCCTAATCAGACGCTAAAAGCCCCACTCTGACACCCTCCTACCCCTCTCTGCTACACACTGGGTAGGAAAGGATTATTAGTTTAGCTCGTAGGGTTTACTGTATGTAGGTTAGAAATTATAGAAATTATACTGTAGACTAGGCTGCTTAAAGAAGTTCTGTGCCACAGTACTTTAAAGTAGCTGTAATTAAACCTCTTCTGAAAAAGCCCAACCTGGATCCAGACGTTTTAGCCAACTATAGACCTATATCTAACCTTCCATTTCTCTCTAAGGTCCTGGAGAAAGCAGTCAAACAGCTGTGTGACTTTCTACATAGCAGTAGCACCTCCGTGACACGTTATCTAAAGATATAGTTTCCCTGGATGGCATCGCCCTGGCCTCCAGCACCACTGTGAGGAATCTTGGAGTTATCTTTGACCAGGACATGTCGTTTCAAGGACCGCCTTTTTTCACCTACGTAATATTGCAAAAATCAGGAACATCCTGTCTAAAAATGATGCAGAAAAACTAGTCCATGCATTTGTTACTTCTAGGCTGGATTACTGCAATTCCAGATGGCATGTAAAGTAGAACAAATTGGACCCTGAGTGATCGGTGTGAGGAAACTTTGTGGATTCATACATTTGTAGAACTTAAACCAAACATAAGATGGACACAGACAAGGTCCAAACCTTTCTAGAAGTTCTTCAAACAAACATTAAAGGTGTGTTGCCCACCTGGAAATATGAACATTATTAATACACTGCAACCCAGGAATTATCAGTCAGTCCACTGGTGGAAGTTTGTTTAGTAGAAAGTTCAATAAACTGAATCTTTTTCTGTTTCAGGGAGTCAAACTGGCGTCACACGTCTTAATGTAGCTGTGGTGGTTGGAGCCATTTTGGTTGTAGCAGGCCTTGGTGTGCTGTACTGCAGAAATAGACGTGTAAGAAAACACATTCTGCCTTCACCTGATAATTATTTATTGTTTAAGTTGTTTATAGAGATGATGATGATGTGTTATGGAACTATGAAACCTTCTTGTGGTTAGTATATTGTCTGTACTGAGTACAGAAAAGTTCTTTCACAATTACATTAAAATCATGTTGCACTACTGAAACAAACTTTCAATTAAAAAAGAACTGCTGTCTCTGCTAAATATTGTCCTAAGACACAAGCAGAGTGTGACATCATGTACAACTAATAGAAAAGATCAATTCTGGCTCAGAAGTCTGAAGATAAACATTAAACTCTGGTCTTGAGTTTCACTTTGATGTATTTCACTAATGAATTCTGTTCCTGTTGTTTGCAGGAAGATTCGCTCGAGGGAACGGGTGACGAGAGACAAAGTCTGGAAGCAAACGTTTGACTCCGCAGTGAACCAACAACCAGCTGCTGCAGTGAAATGAAGTCACACTGTGCTGCTCTGAAGTCTCACTGCATTAAACTAATGTGAGCAAAACTTCCATGGACAAATCCATGTGAGATGGACAAGACTAAAAAAGACTAAAGGTAGCTGCTAGAGTTAGGACAAACTCCAAACAGTGAGTCCACTAAATGAATGATCATGAACTTTATTCAGATGTTAAATCAGCTGATAACTTTGAGCACTAGATGACCTTTAAAGACGCCTCATCCACACTCCTACGTTTTCATTTTAAAACCGAGCGGGAAGCTTCCGGTCTACAATATGAAGCTGATGTGAAGTCAGTGAAACCTGCATTCTGTTGAAAATCCAGCAGGGGGCGACTCTTCTGGTTGCAAAAAGAAGTCCCATTTATTTTAAAATAGACCACAAAGCAGAGAATGTTTCATGTTTACACCGGCATGCGCATGCCCAGTGTACGTGAACGGCCACTTAATGTATGTGCTCAGACATTTTAATGTAGACTAGTGATGGGAAAAGTGAGTCTTTTTGCTGAATTGGATCTTCAAGTCTTCTTCAGCAAAATTAACTGTTTTTTTGAGTCATTTCATTCATTTAAACCAGGTGAGTTATTGCGGCGCTGCTGCCCTCTAGTGGGCGATGTAAAAAAAAACAAAACAGCACATCTCTCAAAAAGAAGGCTGCCTGGTTTGCTTTAATTGACAAAGTACAACGCACAAATTCACCTCTTGATCTTTCTCTTTCTATAAAGCCCCATGGAGCCACAAACAAAACCATGAAACAACACAGAATTATGTTGTCAATATTCATTCGCCACTACACCACACATGTATTTATATTGAATATAAAAAATCCACGCCAATAAAGCTGAATTTAATGTAATTATTATTATACTATGTGTGTGTTCATTCGTTAGCCTAACATCCATCCATGAGTAAAATCTATAGTTTAACATCAGATTTGTGGGGAATATATTGAAGTAATAAGCTTCACACACTATGTGAAAAACACACTATTAATAAAATTCAACCAGTTTAAGAATAATCTGGATTAAGCCTTCAATTTAAAACTGTTAACACAACATCACTGCGCTGTGATAACGTTGTGCTTTATTAAATGCAACCTCGGCTAATTAACAAATGTCTATTTAATGTTAGTCGAGTGACTGTTGGCTGAAAACCAGCTTTCCTCTCATCTTCAGCGCTGGCAGTAACTCAGCCTGCCGAATGAACTAAAGAGTCCGAGGACACAGTGGCCCAGCTGTCACGTGACAAATGACTCAAACCCAGAGACCCACAGATGACGGTCGTGATCTAATCAATACTGTTTCCTGTAGGGTTGAGTACGGATAAAGCATTTTACTCGTAGGAGTAATACGAGTCAATGTCTGTGGTAGCTGACTGTGCGCTCTCTCTCTCTCTCTCTCTCTCTGCCGGTCATCGGAGATTTTTTTTAAACTGTCAGCTGCTCTAACCAGTTTTTTTTTTTACTTCAAGCACTGAGTGTCTGACACTTTCTTGCTGTATTTAAAAAAATAAAGGTAGTTGTGGTATAAATAAATTATTTAAAATAATATTACAAATTAAGCTACACACACAAACACCCCCCTCCCCTCTATCTCCCTCTTACTCACACACACACACACACACACACACACACACACACACACACACACACACACACACACACACACACACACACACACACACACACACACACACATACCTGGCCTGCACCACGAAGCGAGTTCAACAAACCCAGGATTGTTTTCGTTATCTGGCTTCACTAACCCTAACAATCCCGACAAGCGGCACCTCGAGGCTGGTTATCAACTCGGTAAACTAACCTGGTGAATCGCAGGTTGTCACAAAGTGTTGATACTGTGGAAGTCCTGCAGGCGCCTCAAGTGGAGGAGCTGCTTGAGCTGGTTTGATCCTCAGCCATCTTTGTTCAGTCATTGTGATGTTCTTTGACAAAATACTCAAACTGCTCCAACTGCATGTGTGAAGCTTCAACAATGTTCCAAATAACAAGTCTCCCTTTTATTATTGGCATTCCTGTAACTGGTCAGTGTGATGTGTTGCATTAGTGTTACTGGACCAGAGCAGTGCTTCTGCAGGTCTTTAATCTTTGATTAGTTTCTCTCTCTGGCTCCGGTGTCATGTTCCAGCAGCACTCTCAGCCTCAGCATAGACTTCATCCGGGGCTGGACCTCTCAGACCGGAGCACATTGGAGGAGGATAAAATGTTAGTTTGTTCTGTTGGTGTCTTTTTAACAATGTCCTTCTTATCCTTATCTTATCTAGTCAAATGTTTTGTTCTAAGTCTTTCCTTTCCCTTAATTCTTCAACATTTCAAGTAGCAGAAATATTTTAGGAGCTGTCTCCTATTATGGCTGAAAATTGGATCTCTATTCCCTGAAACATAGAGGCCTAGACTGTGTAAATGATGCTCAGGGCCCGACGTTAGTGACTGTCCTAGGAGACAGAAAGAAATGCTTATAATTTGTTTAAATTCGTCATTTCCTCTATTCCTTTCTACCCCCAATAAAAAAAGCATCCTGTTTCAACATCCATGTTTCCTTGAAACACTGGGGTCTTAGCCCAGCCCAGAAATCTTTCATGTTTCCACCCCCCACCCCCGTTGCCGTCTACCCAAAGTATGTTTATAAAGCAACAATAAATGATATATATAGCCTACTTTTATTCTTTATTCTTATTATTTTTATAATTACTACTGATAATAATTAACACTGATAATATTAATCAGAGAGGTCTAGGGGTCCTCTGAAATTTGGGCTTTAAACAATTAATTTCCTGAATTCTGGTGATTTTTTTTGCACCAATTTATTGAGGAAATATCTTGGTGACAATTCAAAATAAAAATATATAGTGTAATATAATGCAGTAAGGCTGCCAGATATGTTTCTCCTGTAGGTCAACCTTAATTTAATCCCAGCTGAGTCTACATACACGCAGGCATGTGCCTGAAGCAGCCTAAAGTCTTTCTTAATGTGCAGATGGCACCTTTTCACCTCAATGATAAATTAGCTTAATTAATTTGAATTAAATAAACACTTATTTATTAATGAAATATTGGGGGGTCTGGGGTCCTCCCCCTGAAGATTTGGAGCATTAAACACTTAATTTCCTGAATTCTGGAGACATTTTTGCACCAATTTATAGAAATGTCTTTATAAAGGGAAGGACAAAACTTAGGTGGCAGGTGATAATTCAGAATATAAAAATATAATAGAATGTAATGCAGTAATCAGAAGCTTATTATATATTTTTTAGTTTATTTCTACATCGACGCATTTGGCAAATTATTATTTTTTTGACCCACAACACAAGAAACAGCTCGAGCAGAGGGAGAGGGGGCGGTACGAGATGTGATTGGGTCAGCGCAATGTCAGTACAGGCCTGATGCTTTATGGAACGATAGTTGCCCATTTTTTTATATAAATAAAATCATTTGACTTGCAGCCTACTCGATGCCAGGAGCACAGGACACAGAGGACAGGTGTCATGATATTGTCTCACTACTTTGCAGCGACTGTATGTGTTAATAGATTGATTAGACGTTGACCGACAGGCCTATTTATATTTAAATGTAGGCTATAGATAACAATTTTGCTAGAGACAATTCAGAGGTTGCGGACAAGCCCTGAAGCTGAGAGCATCGCTCTCTCTCTCTCTCTCTCCTCTCGTGCTTACTCACCGGCAGGCTGAGTAACTGCGGGAGGTCACGTTACTTGAACTTCAAACAAAATGTAGTAATATTATTACGAGTAGCCGCCGCTCTTTCCCTTTAGCTCTTATCCACTGCATATTAACATGTTGCTGTTGCTGACTTACATTCGATGCTACAGTCAAAACATTCCGGGGCTAAAGTCCCGGAAAAATTACCAGGCGACGCCGTTGCAGGAGGCTGAAACAGGGTGATCAGCCGCCTCTGGCCAGAAACCATTCTGACACCAGATGAAATGAAAACGTTTCCTTTAGTGAGTCTTCTGAAATAAATAATTTAATCCAGACGGTTTTATTTTTTTTGCAAAGGGTCAGACAAAAAGAGTGCAAACTGTCTGCAGAGTGTGAGACAAAGAGCCAGGGAAGAAAGAGGTAACTTTATACTCTTTATTACGCAGATGTGTTAGGGAGGAAGGGAGTAACTGAAAGCCTATCAAAGACAATCAGATAATAAACCCATTACAGAGCTACTTTCCACTGCTGAAACCAGCTGCAGCCTTACTGAAGCATCACGCACCTCACAGTGAAACACGGGCCTATAATAGTAGGCTAAGGCATGTGAAGGCAAAACCGTAACGACCATCCATCCATCCATCCATCGTCAACCGCTTATAGGCTACTGCATATAGGTCTGCAGGGTCGCGGGGGGGCTGGAGCCAATCCCAGCTGACATCGGGTGAAAGGCGGGGTACACCAAGGACAGGTCACCAGTCCATCGCAGAAACCGTAACGACATTTAAATTATTTATTATAATTAATATTAACCTGTGAAGAATCTGAATCAGAAACAGCTTCATTGCCGAGTAGTTTTTTAAACTTTAAATTAAATAATTTGCTTTGGTGACTTTGTGCGTGACAATAGACATAATAGACTATAATAAATATAAAAATGAGAAAATGCAATGAATTTGCTTAAGTTGAAGTATTAGTTAGAAGAAGATGAATAAAAAGAAGATAAAAAGATGATATAGGGTATAAAAATATAATTTAGTTATTTAGCAACATGCACAGAAAATCGGATTTGAAATGTGCAAAAATGGAAAGAGACTGTTTAGAATAGAATCGAAGACATTTGTAAAGATTTGTAAAGTAACTAAAGGTGTCAAAAAACAGTAAGCCTATCTCCCTCTGAGATGTGGTGGAGTACAAGGAACCTGAGTGGCATGAAAAGAAAAGACTCATGTATCCACAAGTAGGCCTACCTCTAATTTGTAGGCTACTTCAGTGCAGTACTTCCACTTTCATTTAACGGTTTAATTTCCATATTTATTGATCTATATGTTTTATCTTCCCTACGCTACAATCATCCTGCGTTGTTTCAGTGTTTTCAGCTGGTTTAGAGCTCAAACATTTTTTTCCTGAGACTTCTGAAGGACGCCTTTTAAAGCCAGCAGAGGGGAGACGGATCACATCACGTGATCGGTTTAAATGTAGAGGACGGATCGCTCCAGAGGAGGATGCAGGTCGCTGTGCCGCGTCTCAGACGGTCTGGAGTTTTGGATGTTTTCTCCTGCATTAGAAGGTGAGTTTTTACTTCAGAGATTCACAGATAGGCCTATAGCTAAAAATAAATTAAGAGCGTCCAGAGCTTTTATACCGCGTTAGAAAAAAAGCGAAGACAGAGATATTGAGCAAGAAATACTGCATCTGTTCTTTTATGCCCCTCTGTGGCGCTATGTCCACCGAAATTTATACGGGAGATCTATAAAGTTACATCTTATCTTTTCTGAAAGAGCCTGAATGTATTTTTCGATCCCTTATATACGGCACAGCAGCTTTAATGCACTGCTGCATGAATTTAATTTATTTTAGTAAATGGATTTTAGTAAAAAAATGTTAGTAAAATAAAAATAAAAAAAATTGTTCAATAATAGGTTTACAAGATTTGGATCATAGTGGCCTATATTTACATTTTTTTTATATATGTTTAAACTTTACAGTAGATAAAGTAGATAAGACTTATTATGCCTTTCAGTACAGTAAAGTTTCAAAAAAAGGATTTTGTCCCCATGAAATATTTCATCAAACATCTGTGAATACTGTCACGTATCACTGTACATGAATTACAGAGGTGAGCCGGTCAAAAGGAGTTTCTAACTGCAGGCCCAGTCAGGCCCTCATTCTGAGATCCTAAAAGCAAGGCTTCACAAAGCTGCTCTCTTCACAAATAAATTACCTTAAACTTTGTTACTTTGTTAATTATTGGATATTTAGCCTTTTGTGCCCTTTTTAACGCTCTAAGCGCACCATGGCGAGTTGCGTTGGGGTGTGTTTCAATTTTGCATGGTTTAATGGAGGAAAAATGGTCAGTGCGCAAAGGGGCATGGTTTAAAAGGGTTAGTCTGTGAATTAGTCATGAGTGTTTTTGGGAGTAGCCTAATATGCACTTCACCGATCAGTGTCATCTAATCTCGCATTAATAATAAAACCATCAATCGACTCATTGCATTGCAGACTCAAAGAGGAGGAGATGGACATAAGTGTGTCCGTAATATAAAAAGCCGTCTCTGATCATGAAGCCTAATGTTCCTCTGTGGTTTATCAGTGAAGTGTCTGAACTCAGAGTGCATGGTAACAGACTGATGCTGTCTCCTCTATGAAACGTCTGGATCCTCACTCTTTAATTATTTATTTGAATGCTTAGAGACGTCAATAAGAGAGGTAAAGTCACAACAACAACAATAATAATAATAATAATTATTATTATGTTTCTCTCTTCCCCCTAGTGCCTGTAGGTTTCTGTGTTAGGCCATATTTCACCTAGAACAACTAATCTATCTGATGTTTAGACTCCAATGCTTCGTCACAGTGGAATCTATCACTATCCATAAGTACTACTTTAATCCAAGGAGCCTGTGAGTTCTTGTAAACATTCTTAAGGCTCAACCTTGTTTCCCTGCTGTTTCAACAGTTAGACTGATAGGGACATTATATTTGCCTTTTAGCATCACTTGCTAATACTGAGAGTGTTATGATGTTTAACTATTAAAGTCCATAGATTAGATTAAACTTCTTTTCCTATCAGTAGTTTGTTGTCTCAGGTGTTTGTGTCTTCAGTATAAAGATCATTTGTTCCACATTATATTTGATGTGTGATGATGGGCTGTGGCTGAAACCTTGTGTCTATAATAAAGTGCTGCTGACAGTCTTTCTGCCTTTTCTTTCACAAGTTCACTGTAAAACAGTTGTTCATTATAACAACGTGACGTTAACTCGTTACCTGCTTCTCTTTAAGGTTTGTTGCAGCAACGTCACTGATAAATAAATACTGAAACCCAAGATGACATTTTCTATGAAGAACAAATGAAACTGATGTTGTGTTTGAATTTTATCCACTTTTTCCTGTAATTCATGAAAAAATAATGTGAGTTTATGTAGATATTTTAGTTCAAGCTACAGGTCTTTCTAACACACAAACTGATATCACAAAACATATACAATAAACACAGACATAAAACTCATTATAAATACTCAACAGCAGTTTGATTTACAAACAGAAGAACATTTGTTTAGACTTCAAGTGTTCAAGTGAAATAATGTAATATTTCGAAATGCTGTTTTTCATCCCTGTGCCTGTTGTAGGTTATATCTCCTCTCATCAGGTTGTTATTCCTCATCACTAATGTTAAGCAGGATGTTAGTGCTGTTGTTGTTTAGCTGGAGCTCATTTTCATTATTTGGACTGCAGTTGTGATTGTTTTTATTCTGGATGAATCTGCTGATTGTTTCCACCATCAATCCATTGGTTATTTGGTTTGTAAAGATTCTGCCATCACAGTTACCACCTGATTTATATGAAGGGAAACAAAATTCATGTGGCTGGTGACAATTCAGAATATAAAAATATTATTGAATGTAATGCAGTAATCATTTGCTTGTTTTTAGGCCTAAGTTACTTTTTTAGACGAGGCAGGTCTGTTTCTTCTTTCCATTGTATTTTATTCATCCATTCACAGGGTGCAAGTAAACCTTTCTCATAGAATTTTCATTTGTTATTTAACATTTCTTGTTGCAAGCTAATTTGCAGAAAACTTTTAGCAAATGATTTCAAAAAGTGGTGGCGACATCATGTCCCCAGGGTCCCCGGTGTGAATGACACCTATGACTGTAACCAGCTAACTAATAACATGACAAAGTATTTCCACATCATTCACATGCAGAACAAGTTTCACTATTTGATATGGATTATTTTAATTTAAAACCTAACTTTGCCTTTTAGTTAGCTACAATGTGTGCTTCTATGGGAGCTGTGATTGTTGTGTGACGTCATTCGGCTGCTACTTCTGAAGTCAGGGTACATATTTTTGCTGCTTTCCAGGCAACTGGGAACTCGTAAATTTCTGACTTCCAAATAGAAAAAGTGTGGAACTCCACCTTAAGTCGGATTTCCTACTAGAGAACTCAGAGAGAAAATATGTACCCTGACTTCAGGAGAAGCAGCTGAATGACGTCACACAGCAATGGCAGCTCCCATAGAAGCACACATTGTAAATGGTAAACAATAACCTGAAAAGCACTATAAAGCATATTTGCATGTATTTAATTAAAATTATAAATACTATCATGTATTAAAACCTGCTCTGTCAGTAAATGTATATCATGTAGAAATAAGTTGCTGGGAAGCTGTTAACACTAAAGAATCACTAGGGGTCATCACTGAGGGTGGGTGTACACTTCCAAGTCAGTCATGGTTTTGTTCACTTTCGGCGTCAGGCACCAGCATGCACCTGGTGGAACACTTTGAGGTTGGAAGTCGGAGATTTGCCTGGAAGGCAGCATCAAGCTGCAGAATGACTTGCAGAATTGTTTACAAACAGATTAAGGTTCCAGTGACAGGAGCTCAAAAGACACAAGGTAAGACAGAAACCAGCACAGCTGTAAACTGTTGGGAAGTTTAATTTATAACACAGCATTATAGTTTACAAATTCTACATATGTTTATAAAAGTCATACATTGTCAAATAAAACAACCTGTCAGATAAATGTAGTGAAGTACAAATTCCACTTTACTCAAATAATGTACCTCGAATTTGTACTTAACTGCAGTAACTGAGAAAATGTACTTATTTTGTACATTCCAACATGGCCTGCAATGGACTGGCGACCTCTGCAGGATGTACCCCGCCTTTCGCCCAATGTCAGCTGGGATTGGCTCCAGCCCCCACCGCGAACCTGTACGCAGGCTAAACGGTTGACGATGGATGAATGGATGGATGGTACAACCCATTATCGCCATCATTTAACAATCTGTAGCCTAGCATCATCCTGCATGTTGAAGTGATTTTATTTCATTTTGTTAAGGATTTTCTGCTGGTTTAGAGAACGAGATGCTGGAGGATCTTTGTTAAAAGCTATACATGAGCACGCTGGTATACTATCACTTTCAGTTTATTGGTTGGAGGAACACAGAAAAACACAGAAGGATGATGGTCGGCTGTCTGGTGGTCTGTAGTTTTCTCTGGATGTTTTCTCCTGCCGAAGGAGGTGAGTGAAGCGCTTACTTAATAGAGATACACAGATATACGAATAAACTAAGAGCGTCCAGAGCCTTCGTCCATAGGAAAATAAGCGAAGACGGATAAAGAAGCCAAGAAAGAGAAAAGAGGGTGGGGGCGAAAAAGCGACGCGATTTACTTTCAGTGTAGGTAATACATAAGATCGCACATTGTTTTGCAACTGTATTCGGACAGTGCGATGTTTTAGGCTAAAACGAAGGTTCACAGTCTCTTTTTAGTAGATTTACATAGTTTTAAAAGGCGTCGACATAAGGCAGGATGAAATGAGGAGGTGCTCAAACAAGATCCTCCCAAATGACTCATCATCTTGTTGCTGCTGTTTACTACAGAATGTTCTAGGTGTATGCTGTATCTATAAATAACTGTTGTTTTATTTTAAATGTTACCATATATTTTAATGCACATATAGTTAGTCTATTCTGTGTGTGTAGGCAAGGAATTGTGGGACGGCATTCTTTCCTTTCCTTTCGTAAATGATATGAAAGGAAGCACTGAGGCTCCTTTCCTTAGCTTTTAGAGAATTCGACCAGCTCTTATCATGGCTGCCACTGAAATACTTCCGTGTCACTTCCCTCAGTCAGGAACCTTCCTGAACAAAAAAGACTTTTTGGACGTAGCCTAAATCTGGTTTGGTGGAAATAAACCCTTAATACACAGAGTTAGATGTGAAAATATTCTGGCTCTACACACTGTAGCTGCCTCTTTTCCTGGTCTTGCTCTTACTCCTCTCTCGCTTGATACCTCTCCTAAACCCACCGTGTCTTCGCCGTCCAAGGAGACAGAGTCCCAGTAAGAGACGCTGTAAAGTTAAATCTCCTGGTTCTGTGTTTCCTTCAGTCAAACTGTCTCTGGCCTGTCTGTATCATCATGTAAACCAACAAAAGTCTTCATTTATACTGATGTCCATGATGTGTTGCAGATGCTGAGGTGTCCTGTGTTTTTATGGAGAGCTGCATCTTACCGTGCAGCTTCCAGGGCGGCACTGATGGAGTCATCCACTGGATTCAGGTGACAGCTGGAAACTCTCCTGTCCACTCCTACTACTACAACCGAGACCAGCTGGGATACCAGGGCCAGGACTTCAGAGGCAGGACATCACTGTTCAAGGACCAGATCTCCAGAGGAAACGCCTAGCTCCAGCTGACTGGGGTCCAGGTTCAGGACCAGGGCAGATACAAGTGCTACGCCAGCATCATCAGAGGCAACAAGGATTCATTTATCAACCTACAAGTGGACGGTACGAGAAACACACAGTAGATACACAAAACCATCAATGTTCTTGTAAATGTTTTTCTTCATGTTCAGTACATTTCTAAATGTATTTGTGCTGTCAAATTGGTGAATTAAAAATAAATATTTTTCCTAAAACTATTAGTGAATCCATCCGTACACACAGCATTAAGATCCTCTGTTTTTGCAGCTCCGGTCCATAAAGTCCACATGGAGCAGGAAGAAAACAGGATCACCTGCAGCTCAGAGGGGATCTACCCAGAGCCTGAACTCACCTGGTCCACCAGCCCTCCGTCCAACGTGACCTTCATGAACACAACCAGAGTCCAGCAGACTGAACAGCAGCTCTACAACATCTACAGCTCTCTGATACTTTCAGACAGGGTTACTGATCTGGTCTACAGCTGCACCGTCAGCACTCGCAGGAACAGGAGGAGAGCCACTTTGAGGGAACTGAGTGAGTATTACGTCTAATCTGTCAACTAAACCAAGAGACCAGGTTGGTGTTTGCACTGATTTACAAAGATTCCTGCAACTAAACAACAACCAACTAATTTAAGAAGCGATTTGATTCACAGGTGTTTTGATCCATTTATTAATGATTTGTTTTGTGTTCTATATTTCCAGCCTCTCTCAGTGGTTCCAGCTCTGACACAACAATCCCCTGCTCTGCCTCAAACACTTCCCTTCTGAACTTCAGCCTCGTCTGGAGATTCAACCACAGTCAGATCATCCTGAACCGGACCAGGACCAGCGTCCCCTACACAGTCTCAGAGGAGTGGAGGCAGCAGGTGAAGGGTGTGTCTGAGTCAGGCAGCCTCACACTACAAGACTTGTCTTTGAAACAGGAGGGGATATACACCTGTGAACTCAGAGATGATGAGGAGACAAACATAACCAACATCCTGCTGAGGATAAAAGGTAAGATCAGGTCTAAATGAATAAAAACTCTCTGTCCTTTAAACTGTCAGCATAAAATCTCAGGTTTTATATTTGGACAGGGTTTTGACCAGAGGTCAAAAAGGCAGTAATCAGTTTAAGAGCCCTATTTTTGTTTCAAACACGTGATTCTAAACATACTACACGTAGGGGAAAACACAGATGAATCCTTAATGGTGACCTCAGCTGTTTGTTTTATTTGGCAGAGCAACTGGAAATATTCAAAAGTTGAACAGGACAGGGAATACATTACAAAACACTATGACCACAAACATGAGTGTTTAATAACACTGAATATCTTGTTACCACGGCACCTGTCAGTTGGTCGGAAATATTAGATAGCAGGTAAACATTGTGTTCTTATATTTGATGTGTTAGAAGCAGGAAAAAAAGGCAAGAATGAGAATTTGAGCAACAAAGTCCGGTGCCGCTGAGCTGCCGCGCATTCACGTCAAGGATTGTGCGTTCAGTAACGCTGCGTTACTTGGATTAGTAACTGTAATCATATTGCTGTTGGCATAGTAATATAGTAATAATAATATTGTACGACTAGTTACTGAGAAAAGTAATAATGTACAAAAGACCTCCTTTTCCTTTGTGTAATCTCCATTCTGTATTTTGGTTGAGAAAGTGAGAGAGCAATCAGGTCGGGTAAATGTGACATCACCATTGCGGAACTACGGGAGAGAGGGCCGCATCGTGCTCATTACGTTGTGTGCAAGCTAGTTAGTGGTGCTACTACCATAACATGGTGTACTCCTCAGTGGTGTGCGTCGATAACTTAAGTGTGAATGCTCTTTGTGTGTTAATTACGTTTATCTGCTGTTATCGTTAATGACGTTACAGAGTTAAATGATCGCGGATGACCTGGTCATTCTTTGTCCATATAGTGCTGGTCTTCAACAGCTACTAAGGGTTTGTTCCCAATACGGCTTGGACTTTGACATAACGTACAACTCTAAGAAGAGTAATATAATGATTGTTAGAAGCAGGGAGGATAGTAAACTCTCATTTCCTGCATTTTTTCTGTCTGGTACTTTACTTAAAGTGTGTGATGAGGTCAAGTACTTAGGACACTATATGCAGTGGGTACGGAAAGTATTCAGACCCCTTTAAATTTTTCACTCTTTGTTTCATTGCAGCCATTTTCCAAAAATCAAAAAAGTTCATTTTATTTCTCAGTAATGTACACTCAGCACCCCATCTTGACAGAAAAAAACAGAAATGTAGAAAGTTTTGCAAATATTTTAAAAAAGAAAAACTGAAATATCACATGGTCATAAGTATTCAGACCCTTTGCTCAGTATTTAGTAGAAGCACCCTTTTGATCTAATACAGCCATGAGTCGTTTTGGGAAAGATGCAACAAGTTTTTCACATCTGGATTTGGGTATCCTCTGCCATTCCTCCTTGCAGATCCTCTCCAGTTCTGTCAGGTTGGATGGTAAACGTTGGTGGACAGCCATTTTCAGGTCCCTCCAGAGATGTTCAATTGGGTTTAAGTCAGGGCTCTGGCTGGGCCATTCAAGAACAGCCACGGAGTTGTTGTGAAGCCACTCCTTCGTTATTTTAGCGGTGTGCTTAGGGTCATTGTCTTGTTGGAAGGTAAACCTTCGCCCAGTCTGAGGTCCAGAGCACTCTGGAAAAGGTTTTCGTCCAGGATATCCCTGTACTTGGCCGCATTCATCTTTCCCTCGATTGCAACCGGTCGTCCTGTCCCTGCAGCTGAAAAACACCCCCACAGCATGATGCTGCCACCACCATGCTTCACTGTTGAGACTGTATTGGACAGGTGATGAGCAGTGCCTGGTTTCGTCCACACATACCGCTTAGAATTAAGGCCAAAAAGTTCTATCTTGGTCTCATCAGACCAGAG
The DNA here is from genome assembly GCA_024633595.2 of Lepomis macrochirus. Classification (NCBI taxonomy): domain Eukaryota; kingdom Metazoa; phylum Chordata; class Actinopteri; order Centrarchiformes; family Centrarchidae; genus Lepomis; species Lepomis macrochirus. Next base: position 10,634,447 of record JALXJV020000011.1, on the reverse strand, counting down.
GATCTTATTTATCACTGTCTTGGAGTCCTTCAGGTGTTTTTTAGCAAACTCCATGCGGGCTTTCATGTGTCTTGCACTGAGGAGAGGCTTCCGTCGGGCCACTCTGCCATAAAGCGCCGACTGGTGGATTGCTACAGTGATGGTTGACTTACTACAACTTTCTCCCATCTCCCGACTGCATCTCTGGAGCTCAGCCACAGTGATCTTTGGGTTTTTCTTTACCTCTCTCACCAAGGCTCTTCTCCCCCGATAGCTCAGTTTGGCCGGACGGCCAGCTCTAGGAAGGGTTCTGGTCGTCCCAAACGTCTTCCATTTAAGGATTATGGAGGCCACTGTGCTCTTAGGAACCTTAAGTGCAGCAGAAATTTTTTTGTAACCTTGGCCAGATCTGTGCCTTGCCACAATTCTGTCTGAGCTCTTCAGGCAGTTCCTTTGACCTCGTGATTCTCATTTGCTCTGACATGCACTGTGAGCTGTAAGGTCTTATACAGACAGGTGTGTGGCTTTCCTAATCAAGTCCAATCAGTATAATCAAACACAGCTGGACTCAAATGAAGGTGTAGAACCATCTCACGGATGATCAGAAGAAATAGACAGCATCTGAGTTAAATATGAGTGTCACAGCAAAGGGTCTGAATACTTATGACCATGTGATATTTCAGTTTTTCTTTTTTAATAAATTTGCAAAAATTTCTACATTTCTGTTTTTTTCTGTCAAGATGGGGTGCTGAGTGTACATTACTGAGAAATAAAATGAACTTTTTAGATTTTTGGAAAATGGCTGCAATGAAACAAAGAGTGAAAAATTTAAAGGGGTCTGAATACTTTCTGTACCCACTGTAACTGATGACCTGTCTGATGATAGGGACATTCATAGACAGTATTGTATGATGTATGCACAAGCTAATATGCTGAATCGCAAATTTAGTATGTGTTCACCTTTTGTGAAGATTAGACTTTTTAAAGCTTTTTGTACTCCGATGTACACTGCCCATTTGTGGCGACGCTATAAAAAAAGTAGTATGCAGAAACTCAAGGTGGCATATAATGACGGGTTGAGGTTGCTGCTTAAATTGCCACGAGGGGGCAGTGCGAGTCAAATGTGTGTAAGTGTTAATGTATCCACATGTCCTGCTGTACTCAGGAATCTCATGTACAGATGTATGTGTAGACTAGCGGAGTCACATAACAGCATCATCAAAACACTAGTGAATCCGCCAGTGCTGTTAGGTTCACTTCGGGTTTGTGGAATCACTGGCGCTTTAGTTTGTATGCCAATATCTGAAGACTTTTTTGGGTGTATTGTGGAATATTGACTGTGTAGTCATTTTATACAACTCTTTTTTTTCTTTTTCAGGTGTTATAGCCTAAAACAAAACACAAAAGAGTATATATGAAGAGCATTTATTTAATCGGACACGATTTCTAACCTTTTTATATACAGTCTATGTTTCTAACCAGTGTAACCGGCTGACCCCGAGTACGTAGGTTACAGCACGGTCCTGACTCGAACCGGCGACCTCGGGTACGGGAGGCGGACACACAGACGAGGAGGCTAAAATTTGTGGGTGTTAGCGTCTGTCACCAGTTCATCTCTTAATGTGTTGGGGAGTGATGTTTACTCACTGCACAGCTTCGCTGGCTTCCGTCACATCAGCATACCTTATTTTAAGTCCAAAATGCATCACCTAAAGCAGCGCTGCATGGGTATTATTATTTTTAATAACGCAGGTTAAAATACGGGAGATTTACGGGAAATTACTAATACGGGAGAACGGCGGGAAAGAAGGGTAAAATACGGGAATTTCCCGGCCAAAACGGGATACTTGACAGGTATGTGATGATCGCGGGAGATCAGACTGTAGTTACTCGACGTAACCCTAGTTCTATGAGTGTGTATGTTGCATTGTATTAAGTTGATTAAGAACCCTTTCTATTTACTTAACAGACATATTTCATGTTGGATATGTTTGCTCTCATTTTAGTTATACATTAGACGTATTCTCGCATCTTCCTGTTCAGATGTTGATGGGAGTGTTGTATCAGTGTATAGTATATGTAACCAACAACATTGTACTCATTGTTTAATGTCTGTGTTTACTACAGAAACCACACCCACACACCCTATGTCCTGAATACAGTATCGTTGAACCATCCTTCCATCTCGACTCTTATTTCAAGTATCTCTTGGCCTTAAGTGGTGTTCTGGCCGACACTCCAGGTGGAGAGCAGTCATAACTACGACTGGCGCATCACAACCCTGAACCCTAGTTGTTCTCACGTACAAATAATATCACAGTTACGCGTACTGCCAAACCCTGATGGTCAGTAGGGGAGACCTGGTATGGTTGTAACACTTTTTTGCTTCAGCAATTATAACTCAGTGATTTTTATTAAATTTTTTTCTCAAACTTTTATACAAAGTACCAACATATGTTCACTACAAATGGCACCAATTCAGTCCTCTACAAGAATATCACAGACCTCGAGAGTTGATGTCAAATACATGGTGTTCCTTTGTTACAACCTACCCCACTACCAGCGTAGGTTGTAACACATGCTGGGGAAAGATGCCACACCGTATGAAATGCTTCAAATGTGTATAATAAAATAAAATAAAAATGTTTAACAGACTATGTCTGCTTGACTCGACCATGTGTAAATTTGTGTACTAGAATAAACTTGCTTAACACAAAATCTACAACAACATACCTATTTAAAGAAAATCTTTGTTCATCCTTAGATCTAAAAAAAAACATCTGCGTGTGTCTCTGTGTGTTTCTTAATCAGAGTCACAGTCAGTGCTTGAAGTGGGCCTGTACTCACCTGTACACAGTACTGGCACTACATTTTACTCTTTGGGGTCCCAGGACTTCCTCACTTTCTCCATCCTCGACCATTTCATCCCTCCATCCTCGACCCCTTCATCCCTCCATCCTTGACCCCTTCATCCCTCCATCCTTGACCCCTTCATCCCTCCATCCTCGACCATTTCATCCCTCCATCCTCGACCCCTTCATCCCTCCATCCTCGACCCCTTCGTCAATCTGCTGAAAAACTCAACGGTGGTTCTGATAGAAAGGTGTCACACAGTGAGGCTGTGTCAAACAGACTGAAGGTGTGTTTCCCACCTGGTAATATGAACATATTAGCATTATTAACACACTGCAAACTAACATGTTGATGCTACAGTAATTATCAGTCAGTCCACTGGTGGAAGTTTGGTTAGTAGAAAGTTCAATAAACTGAATCTTTTTCTGTTTCAGGGAGTCAAACTGGTGTCACAGGTCTTATTGTAGGTTTGGTGGTTGGAGCCATTTTGGGTGTAGTTCTAGCAGCAGGCCTTGTTGTAGGCCTACTGTACTGCAAATATGAAAAGGTAAGAAAACACTTCTGCCTTCACCTGATAATTATTTATTGTGTATATTGTTTGTTTGATGATGATGATGATGATGATGATGTGTGTTGGACAGAAAGAGGAACAAGAACAGACAAAGAGCAGTGAAACCACCTCATAGTAAGTATATCATCAGTACTGAAAACAGAAGAGTTCTTTAACAATGATTTTTACATTCAAATCATTTTGCACTGCAGGACAAGCTGTAATTCATCTAATTCATCAATAATTAGTAAAATAAACCTTTATGGTTAAAATAAATACTGTCTGATGACCTAAATAAAACCCAAGCAGAGTGTAACTTCATGTACAACGTACTGAAAAAGATCAGTTCTGGCTCAGCAGTCGGAAGATGAAAAAGAAAATCTAACCAAATCAAATGAAGACTTCATGTTTGCTGCATGAATTTGTTTAGTTCTTTATCCTGAAGACTCATTAATGAAAGTTTGCCTTGAGTTTCACTTTGATGTTTTTCACCAGTGAATTCTGTTCAGATGTTTGCAGAAAGATCAACTTGAAGAAACTAATGAAGAGAGACAAAGTCAGCATGAAGAAGAAGCTAATCTGACAAGATGTCGAACAACCCACTGCTGCAGTGAAATTAATCCATTCTGTGCTGCTCTGAAGTGCTGCTTTATGTCAGTGGACTGAAGCTGCTGTTTGCCTAATCTGGCTCAATACAAACATAAGGCTGTGTCTGTGAGGAGCGTTGTAACAAAGGAAATGATCTCATCATTTTCTTCAGACATTGTGACTTCTGACTTGTGAAAAGTGAAAAACACTAAATTATATTTGAGGCTCGAGTCGTGTCTTTATCTATAAATCAGTATCGCTCATGGACAAACGAAAGCACCCACAGTACATGATGTGTTCAGTTTCCTCCCCGCAGAGGGAACTGAACACATCAGTTATTTAGTCTCTACTGGACAGAATAACTTCTTGTTCCTAAATGTTTAAAAGGTGTGAACTCTTCTTTCTCTGAAGTATTGACACTTTTCTCCTGATTTAATGAGAACACAGATATAATCTGATGCTTTAATCTGAAAGTCGTCTCTTCGCTGAGCAATAATGAAGTGACTAACAGAGAGATGTAGGAGGAACCTTTAAGAGCAACTCTGAATATGATTATTCACATGCAGCCAATCAGAGACACATTTACCTTCCATCTGTTGTATTTTATTGTCGTGTATTTTCGTATTTTTCTGCAAAAACGCTGCAGATTTGATTTTTTAAATGTCAGTGTGTGAAATCCTCAATATTTTGAGGAACAATTAAATGTGAAATTAATGTATTTATGATATTAAATATATAAAATGGGTTGAAATAACAGGAAATTAGAAGAAATGGAAAGAAAAGTACGCTAAACTAGAGCAGGAAGGATGTAGGATCATAGAAATCATGAGTAGGATTTAGTTCCATGTTGAAGCCCACAGAATGAAGACGCGTCTAAAGTGACAGAAAACATTTACTTTGTTGTTTGCATGTCATGTAATGGAAAAAGAATAAAGCATCCTATCAAACAGGCTAAAACAGCCATATTATTTTAATGTTTTATTGATCACCAATCATTCAAAAAAAATCCCCTTAAAGTGTGAGTTTTACTTCTGTTCTGCCATCTAGGATCCATCTAGAGATCTCCAGAGATTTCACTGTGCATTGTCCAGACATTTGAAGATGGCCATTCTTCCAGCCTGTGTCTGTGTCCTGTGTCTTTGTGTTTGTCTTATATACCAAATTTGGAGCCGATAGTCATAAAAACAATTTTAAAACATTAAACATGGAAATATTGATTACAACATTGCTCACAGGTGCCCACCTCTAGCTTGGAAGTCCCTGAAACCTGCATTCTGTTAAAAATCCAGCAGGGGGCGACTCTTCTGGTTGCAAAAAGAAGTCCGGCTCCATTAGAAATAATGGGAAAATGTTTCTCCTTCTCAGCTGAATAATTACCCCAGTAAACACTTTCCTGATGAGTTTATGGTCTCAGTCGCTAGTTTCAAGTCTTCTTCAACACAGCATGATGTTCATTTAGTAAATTATGGTCCCGTTTATTTTAAAATAGACCACAAAGCAGAGAATGTTTCAGGGCGGGGTTATCTATGATTGACAAATCATTACCATGGCAACCTTTCAATCGCTTCAGGAGCAGGATCTTAGGCTGTCTTGGGTCCTGATACCTCTAGACTCTAGAGGCATCAGGATAGTCGTGAAGTGATCTCAAAGATTCTCAATAATATCTGCGCTGTCAGCACCTCTCATGCTTCAGTAGGGACTCTGTGGACCCCTTAGGTCTTGCTCTGACATGTGCTTTGATTAACATATCTTCCACGGTCCTTTTAGCGTTATGATTAAATCAATATGAAAAGCATTGTCTGGGTTATCAAATCAGCCAAATATCTTGCTTAGATTCTGGTCCCTGGCCTCCATCTTGTCTCAGTTTGAGATCCGATGGGTGGGTCAGTCAGGTGACAGGGAAAGTAATGAATAATAAACCAATACATTTTTTTAACAATCAACTAATTGATCAATCAAACACTTATTTCAGCTGTTGGGAAGTTTAAAGTTTGATGTATGATGTTTAACAAAACATCTCAACTGTGTACTTAAGTGCATTACTTGAGTAAATTTACTATAATTGTTACCAGGTACTTGTTTATATTCCACCACCGACCTACTCTGATTTAATGGTGTTTTTTTTAATCATCTTTTATTGATCTGTTTGTTTGTTTTTTCTTATCTACACTTCATGTAGAATCATTCTGCACGTTGAAGTGATTTTTTTTCCATTTTGTTTCAGTATTGTCAGCTGGTTTTGACCGCAAACATGTTTTTCCTGAGTCTTGAAGTGGGGTTTTTTTTATGTCAGCAGACCCATTTCCTGTTTTTAGTTTCTGTGCACTGTGAGAGAACAGAATGGATCTTGAGGATGATGAACGCCGCCTGTGCCACGTGTCTGATGGTCTCTGGATGTTTTCTCTGGATGTTTTCTCCTGCAGGAGGAGGTGAGTGAAGAGTTTTATACAGAGATACACAGACATACAAATAAGATCAGAGCGTCCAGAGCCTTTATACTGTGTCAGAAAAGAAGCAAGACGGAGATATTGAACAATGTGGCAGAGGTGAGGGTGGGGAGGGGGTTTAAACGTTTAAACTTTCTGTAACGGCAATTTTTCGTTGCTTTACATTTAGTCCTGATCCTTTTCCATCATGCACAGGTAGGGAAATGAACTTACGCAGACACAAAAGATGGCTTTCCAGATTGATAGTTGTTGTTGTTGTTTGTAGTTTATTGCAGAAAATTTGTACAAAAAAGATTAACATACCGGTTTGTTTCTTTGATTGTTTCCCATTGTTTGCTGTGGTCTGATTCTATGGTCTGATCCTGTGGTCTGTCTGATCCTGTGGTCTGGTGAGAACTGTTGGTGCTCCCCCTACCTGTGCCTTCCACTTCCTGTCACCTATGCCCTCTATATACAACCATGTGCATCTAATCACTGCCACCCAGTGTCCAAAATACTAATGTAAATAAATCTAAACAAAATAAAATACCATGCCAACAATAAACATAAATGGCTCCTACACACCGGCCCCTAATTGTTTTATATAACAATTACTGAAAAAATAATTTAAGGAGCTATATATACACACACCATTTTCCTTTTTTACACTTTTTATAAACAACAAAAAAACGTGTTGGCAATTAATCTTCTTTAGAGTTTCTTCTGTCTTCTTTCAGAAATAGTCATTTTAGGGCCAGAGGTTCCAGAACATGGCACCTGTTGGGATCTGGTCTTTACCACCAGTCCTTGAGGTCTCTAAATCTCAGTCTCTTTAATCAGACATATCTTTGTTATTGGTCTTTCAAGCACATTGTTTTTTGTCTGAAGTCGAACAGTACGCACAAGGCCTTGTGCGTCTGCCTTTGTCTCCAATATTCTGCCCATTAACCAGGAGCCTCGTGGTGCAGTGGAGTCAACCACCACAACTATGTCACCTGGAGCAAAGTTCCTCTTCACCTTAGGCCACCGCTGTCGCTCTTGGATTAAAGGTAAGTACTCCTGTGTCCACCTTTTCCAGAAGAGATCTGCCATGTATTGCACTTTGTCTCCATCTGCGTCTTTAGGTATAAGTCCTCTTTACTGAAGAGTCCAGGCGGCAGTATTGGCTTGGTTTTCAACAGAAGAAGGTGGTTTGGGGTGAGTGCTTCCAGATCCATTGGGTCCTCAGAAAGTTTTGTAATGGGTCGATCATTTAAAATTGCTTCAACTTCACAGATTAAAGTTTGCAATCCTTCATCATCCAGAACTTGTTGGCTAAGAACAGAGCGCAGCACGCTTTGAACCATGCGGATCAAACGCTCCCATACACCTCCGTGATGAGATCCTGCTGGGGGGTTAAAGTACCACTTTATTCCCTTCTGAAGCATAGCAGTCTGGATTCTGTCCTGATTCAAGGCATTGAGTGCTTCTCTCAATTCTCTTTCAGCTCCAATAAAATTTGTGCCATTGTCTGATCTTAAAGACAACACTTGACCTCGTCGACAAATAAATCTTCGTAATGCATGGATGCAGGAGTCTGTGTCAAGAGTATGTGCAACTTCAAGATGTACAGCCCTGCTTGCCATGCAGGTGAAGATTACGCCATATCTTTTAACAAGGCTTCGTCCTCTCTTGATCTCTATAGGACCGAAGTAGTCTACTCCTACATCTGTAAATGGAGGCTTGTCTGGTAGAATCCTTTCCAGAGGTAAGTCTGCCATTTTCTGTTCTCCAACTCTTCCCCGATGTCGCTTTGCACATAACACAGTCTGTGATGATCCTTCTTGCTGCAGAGTTAGCTTTGATAATCCAGTATTTTTTACGGAGTCGCGACAGCATGTGATTTCTTCCTCCGTGGCCAAGTTGTTCATGGATATGTCGTAGCAACAGTGTGGATATGTGCAGGTCTTTTGAGAGGATAACTGGGTGCTTGGCCTCTTCAGGCATCGCTAGCTTACTCAGGCTGACCACCTACTCTCAAAAGTCCATCGCCCAACACCGGGTCCAGTTTATACAGATGACTGCTTCTTTTAACACCATTTTACCAGCTTCTAATGTAGATAGTTCATCCTCGAAGATTTGTCTTTGACTGAAAGAGATGACTGCATGTTCTGCTTGCACCAGATCTTCAGGATGTAAACACTGTCCTTGGAGTGTTGCTTTAAAGACTTGCATCTCCTTTAGTTGGCTGGACTCATCTTTAAAGCTACTTGCAGCAGTCTGGATCTCCTTTCTTTCTAGTCAGCGATAAGATAGTTGTTTTTACCTTAGGTAGCCAAGCTACAGCTGTCAGCAGACTTCTCCATGAAGAGAAATAGTTTATCAGAGAGCTGGTGGGGTTCAATGGACCTTTAACAATGAGGTTGCTTGTGATGTCTTGCTTGACTTCTGGATCATTGGCAGGGATTGAAGTTTCTAAATGATGTTTCTGCCATTCTCTGTCTGGTTGACAGAGAAACTCTGGTCCCTTGATCCATCTCGTGCAGCTTAAGAAGCGGTTTGCTGCTAGCCCTCTAGAGGCTTCATCAGCTGGATTTTCCTTTGTGCTAACATATCTCCATTGTGACACATCAGTAGCATCCCTTACAAAAGAGATCCTGTTTGCTACAAATGTTCGAAAACGTTTGGTTTCATTGTTGACATATTTCAGTACTGTTGTGCTATCAGTCCAGAAGATGGATTTTTCCAGTTGAAGCTGTAATTCTTTCCGAAGCATTATATCAACTTTGACGGCTAGAACTGCAGCTGTGAGCTCCAATCTGGGAATCGTTACTTGCTTCAATGGTGATACTCTTGCTTTCCCCATCATGAAAGCAACATGCACCTCCTTGTCATTGTTTTCCAGTCTGAGATATGAAACCGCACCATATCCACTCTCGCTGGCGCCTGAAAAGTGGTGCAGCTGTGCATTTCTGATTTGACCAAAGCTTGTGGGCTTCATGCAACGGTCCACTTTAAACTCTGTCATCTTGTTCAGATCTGCTAGCCATCCTGTCCACTGCTGAGAAACAGTTTGGGGTATGTTTTCGTCCCATCCAAGGTTTTTTTACAGAGTTCCTGCATAATCAGTTTGGCTGTCAGAATAAATGGTGCTAGGAATCCTAAAGGGTCGTGAACAGAGCCAACCACGGACAAGATGCCGCGTCTAGTGTATGCTCGTGGCTGTGCAGTAATTCTGAACCTGAACACATCTGTTTTCGACACACCAGGGCAATCCTAGTGCTCTTTCCATCGGCAGATTGTCCCGTCCAAGTCCAACTCCGTTGTCTCTTTGGTTCTGTTTTCTTGTGGAATGGATGCCAATACTTTACGACTGTTGCTGATCCACTTTGACAGTATGAATCCTCCTTCTGGCAGAGAGCAGTCAGGTCTCTTACCATAAGAACAGCATCCTGTTCTGAGGACATGGATTTCAAACAATCATCTACGTAAAAGTTGTTCTTTACGGTGTCTATAACTTCTGCTGGAAAGTGAGCTTTGTTATCTTCAGCTGTCTTTCTTAGAGCAAAGTTTGCACAACTCGGTGATGACACTGCTCCAAAGAGGTGTACTTTCATCCTGTATTCGACGAGATCCTGCTGCACATCACCATCAGGCCACCATAGGAATCGCGAGATAGTCAATGTGTTTCTCTGACACTTTGACCTGAGTGAAACATTGCTTTGATGTCAGCCATCAAAGCAACCGGTTCTTGTCGGAATCGGATGAGTAACTCCGATGAGTGAGTTGGTAAGATCTGGACCCTGTAGCAGTTGTTCATTGAGCGATGTACCTTTGAAGCCAGCACCACAGTCGAAAACCACTCTTAAGGTTCCTTTCCTTGAGTGGTAAACCCCGTGATGTGGGATGTACCAGAGTTGCTCATCATTGCGCTTCAGTTGATCTACTGGTATCATTTCAGCATAGTCGTTGTCAATCATTTCTTTGAGAAAAGCTGTATATTCATTGTGAAACATCTCATTTTTACCAAACTTATGCGTTTCAGGCTTTGGATGCGCTGCTCTGCTATGCAACGGTTATTTGGCATGCTGGGATTTTCTTCCTTGAAAGGTAAGTCTAGGCAGTAGTGACCGTCTTTCATCCTAGTTGAGTGATTCACAATATCCAGGAATTTTATTTCTTCTCTGGACATTTCCTCTGTTTCCTTGCTGGTTCCTTCATTGAAGTCATGATTGTATTGTTTTACCAGTAGCTCCTCTAGATTCACAATAGACAGTCGATTGACAGCAGCGACAGGGCAGCCATTCTCATCCCTGACATCGTTGTCTCCTCTCAAAGGACCATAGATGACCCACCCCAATAGGGTCCTCACAGCGTATGGTCCATCACCTTGGCTATTGACCACTTCCCAAGGTTCCAATACCTTCGAAGCATTTGTGCCGATGAGCAGGTCAATGCCGGAGTCTATTTCATGAATCTTGGACGTCTTTCAAGTAAGGCCATTGTATCAGGTCTTCTTGTCTGGGAATGTTGAGCTTGGAAACAGGCATTGTGTTGTGTGTGAATACATTGGACAGTTGAATGAAATCATTTTTGTCCAGACTTGATATTTCCAAACCTGAGATATGATGACTGGTCACAGGTTTCACTTGGTTCATGGTTCGCAGAAGAATACTGGTTTTTGGTCCTGTTATGTTCAGTCTTCTCATCAAGCTTTCTGTGCAGAAGGTAGATGAGCTGCCATGATCCAAAATGCATATGTTTGTAACACTTTGTCTCCTTTGGGTGTCTTTACTTGTACTGGAACAATAGAGAAAAGACAGGCTTCTTCACCGGCCCCAATATGCCCACATGTATGAGGTGAGAGAACAGCACTGCTCCCAATTGATTTCTCATTCAGTTCCGTTTGCTTTCTCATGTCCTTTTGTTCAATGTGAAGTATTTCAGGATGATTTTTATTGCACACGTCACAAGTCAAGCGACTACTGCAGTCTTTGCTCATGTGTCCTACCTTCAAACATCCAAAACAGACTCCCTTTTCCTTTAAGAAGTCTATTTTTTCCCTGTGCATCTTCTTCCTGATTTGTGGACACCGCACCAATGTGTGACCACCTCTATCACAGAACAAACAGGAACTTTGAGAATTAGTGGCAGATACATTTTTCATTCCATTTGTCGTCATTTTTTCATGTTTTGGTGTTTCTACAGGTGTTACAGTTGTTGCAAAACTGCTTCCTCTTGGTCTCAACTTGTCTCTGGCTTTAGTAAAGGTGGAGCCTCTGACAGATGTAGTTGTCTTAGCATCCTGGATGTTTCCAAAAGTGGATCTGACAATATCTTCACTTGTCTCTCCATGAAGTCTACTAGATCAGAGAAAGTAGCTCGGCATCCATTTTTTTTCCTGAATTTCACATGCCCTATTCCTCCACTTGTCTCTGAGCTTGTAAGGCAGTTTCAGAAGAATGGTCTTCATACTGGAAGCAACATTCATCTCCTCCATATAGGTGAGCTGTCCCATTGCATTGCAACAGCCTCTAAGGAACAATGAAAACGCTTGCAATGCTTTCACGTCCTCTGGCTTGATCGTTGGCCAGGCAAATGCTTTGTCCATATATGCTGTGGCAATCTTATGTTCATTACCAAAATGTTCTTTAAGTAGATTTTTTGCTCTTTTATAGCCCCTCAGCTGGAGGCAAGTGTTGGCAGCTGCGGACTAAATCCTTAGGATACCCTCTGGTGTATTGCTCTAGGAAATGCAGGCAGTCACTGTAATCGCCTGTCTTTGTTTCCACTCCTCTCTCAAATGCCCTGATGAAAACTCCATATTGCAATGGATCACCATCATAAACAGGAATGTCTCTTGGTGGTAAGGTAGAAGAGAGATTTTGTTGAGCCAGAAGAGCAGTGATGTCATTTTGCCTCTGAATTATGTGATAGATATCACCTTGGTTACCATCATTTACAGGTTGTTGTGTTAGAGGAGTCATATCCTGAGCTCTAACAGATGGTCCATCAGCTCTTTCCTTTGGTCGAACAACCTGTTGCTGGGAAGAAGAAGACTCAGTTCCAGTCCACACATTCTGTCTTTGTTGCACTTGATCAGGTAAATAGGTGTTTGCATGGGGATTTAATTTGACTGAGGTTTTCTTCTGAGCAGTTCCTTTTCTCAAATACGAAGTTCATCCCATCAGAGACTCTTGAGCTTTTTCTTGATCCCATTGATTCAAGTACATTGATTTTTTGCATTGGTTGCTGCCAGTTCAGTCTCTAGTTCCAGTTGTTCCTTTTTCCTTTTCAATTGTTCTTCTTGTCTTTTCAGTTGTTCTTCCTGTGCCTCAAGGTCATGCTTTTTTCTGCAGAGCAGCAACCCGCTCCATGAGAGCAGCCTTTTCTGCCTGAGCTTTAATGCGAGCAGAAGATGTTGAAGATGCATGTGATGAAGAACTTGATTTGTGGTTTGATTTGGGTTTTGATACATTAGAAACACTGTCATCCGGTCCAATATCATCTGTGTTTACGCTTTCAGCAATGCTGTGTGTTTTATGCCCTCCAACCTCTGAACACCACACATTTACGCCCTGTATAAAACCATCAAAGTTCCCATTTTTTGTTGAAACCACTGATTTTGCTTTTCAAGTTCATTTTCAGGCAGTGGTAACTTCACCAATGACTCATGATTCTCTTTGGCTTCATCACAGATATTGATCAGTTTAACCAAGTTAGATTGTACTTCATTTGCATTCTCCTTTGATTTCATGAGCTCTTTCAACATTTCCATTGACTTCTTAGCTTGTTTGCATTTCAAGTTTCTTGTTTTCTGACAGTTTTCAATGAACATTTCCAAACCTTTAGCAGTGTGTTTAATAAACCTTTTTTCTTTTTTCAGAATCCTGTGCAACATCGCCATCTTGCGACGGAACGTCAGACTTGACAATAGACATTTGATTTTCTTTAGCGTGATCCGTTAAACCACACGCTGAATGGCAGAAAGTTTCAAAGAGCCGATATTGTTGTGACTTTATAGATTTAGTCATGAAATCCCTTAGTTTAGCAGTTTCCACACGCTGATCATCGCTTTCCAATAAAGCTTAATGTTCACATACCCCTCCGCCTGCGCGTTGTCTTCGGAGTTTCCAATCTCCGTCAATCGGCTCCGCGACAGGTGGCGCCAATGTCCCGCTGATTGGGAGTTAGCGGCGCGGTTGTTGTGAAAGGAAAAACAATCGGTTTTCTTCCGTGAAAACAGTCGTCATCCAACATTTTACAGGCTCAATTTCACTCATAGAGCAAGAGTTCTCACTTAATGTAACGGCAATTTTTCGTTGCTTTACATTTAGTCCTGATCCTTTTCCATCATGCACAGGTAGGGAAATGAACTTACGCAGACACAAAAAGATGGCTTTCCAGATTGATAGTTGTTGTTGTTGTTTGTAGTTTATTGCAGAAAATTTGTACAAAAGATTAACATACCGGTTTGTTTCTTTGATTGTTTCCCATTGTTTGCTGTGGTCTGATTCTATGGTCTGATCCTGTGGTCTGTCTGATCCTGTGGTCTGGTGAGAACTGTTGGTGCTCCCCCTACCTGTGCCTTCCACTTCCTGTCACCTATGCCCTCTATATACAACCATGTGCATCTAATCACTGCCACCCAGTGTCCAAAATACTAATGTAAATAAATCTAAACAAAATAAAATACCATGCCAACAATAAACATAAATGGCTCCTACACTTTCTCAGAGCCTGCTGAATGTACTTCAATGATCTGTTGCTTTATTACCTCAGATACAGGCTAGATCACAGCAGATCATTTACTGCACTGCTGACTGAATTTAAACGTCATTGCCACAGACAGTGCAGCTTACAGTAGGGGAGACCGGGTATGGTTTTAACACCAATTCAACTGATTAGAGATAAGATTGGAGTTAGGTCATCATTTCAGTATTTACCTATTTCCTCCCTGATCAGTCATGGTGGTTATCAAGTCTGGAAACGAGTATATTCAGAATAAATAGATAAAAAAGTGATTTTGAGGGAAGAAAGTACATTTTTTTGACCAACCCTATTGTAATCGTTCTCGTTTTTATTTTTATTCTTTCGTACGTTTTCACTTAATTCTAATACTGCGGGCTAGACAGTAAGTGCTACACACGCGAAGCTCACAGTGTAGGTTCGGATCCATGAGACGACAGCATGCGAAAAAATTCACTCACTTCTACCTCTAGGGGGCGCTACAGGCAAGGTCCAACATTTTGCTTTAATAAGATTAAATTATTAAGATTAATTATTAAAATTTTAATTAAGTCCTCCGAAGCTGCAACTCCGATCAACACCAAACTTAGCATGGATTATCTTTGGACCAAGCTGACAAAAGTTTGTAGAAGAAATTTTGATCCGACAAAAAATGTCCGAATTATACACTAATGTTTGCGATAAACGCTATAAACAGGAAGTAATGTTGCATCTTCGCTTTGGAATGGCTGATCAATACCAAATTTGGAGCAATAATGTAGGACGCCGCCCTGAGCCCCTAGGTGGCGCTATTTAATCCAGTAAATATGTTCCTCTATGACCACAAGTCACATTGACATGAAACCTGAGCCCAGTTGTTCAGCATGTTCCACTTACTACAGGCACCAAAGTCAACTCAAATATGCCCATAGGTGGCGCTGTTATTGCACAATAAAGACGTCAGCTCAAACACCATTGGAAAATCCCATTCATTTTAAAGGGATTTTGAACCCAAGGACATTTTGCCTTACAACTATGTGCCAGTACTTTGCCCATTCATATTTCATGTCTCCGTGATTGTTTGTTTTTTGCTGATTAGGACAGTATAAGACACGCCTCTGTGCAATGAAGTTTTCGTCTCAATGAATCGCGAAAACTGAAAAACCCATTTTAATTAACTCCTCCGAAGCCGCAAGTCGGATCGGAAGTAATTTCTGCTGAAACTCAAAAAAATGGATGCGATGTCATATCTTAGGTTTGCAACGGCCGATCTACACCAAACTCGGGGACCTTATCTGCCTCGCCCTCCCGACGGGCTGTGTGAAATTTAGTGTGAATCTGCCTCTAGGTGGAGCCTTTCATTTATAACTCTGGTCATTTATTCTCCACGGGCTGCTGCCGCCGGGAGGCTTGGACCCCGCTTACAACTGTTTGCAGTTCTAGTATTATACTGAAATGTAGTTTCTTAGGCAACATGTGATGCATTTTTTCAAACCACTCGGCTAACACAGCTAGCTAACAGGGGGCCGACAGGGGTGGGGTAGGTTGTCTTCTTTAAAAAGTGTTATACCCCCCCACTATACATACAGCTAGGGACTTTTTTATGTTAATATTTTACAGGGTGCCATTTGCAGTCTGGGCTCACCAAGCCTGAACTCCTGGGTTACCAGTGTTCATTTGTCAGTACTGTGAACAGTCCTCTTCATTCACATGCTGTTCACATGTTGCCGTGTGTGTCGGCACTCGATCTTTTCCGTACTTCGTCTCTGCTTGTGGAGAGGGCAGAGAAGTGTACGGGCAGCTTGTGAGAAATTCCAGTGCGCAAGAAAAAGTCCCGGTACGCATAAGAGAAAAATATTAAAGTGCTGGCACTGCTGAACGGTGAGTACCGGCCCACTTCAAGCTCTGACTGTGACTCTTTTTGAGAATTAAAGATTAAATTAAGAACACACAGACACACGCAGACATATTTTTAAGTATACTTTTAAGTAAGTTTATTCTATAAATAAATATATACACACTGTACATGTGCAGGAGTCATCAGACTAAGTCCATTACAATGAAAGAAAAAAAAGTTCTTTTATATAACTAACTGTTTTGAAGCATATGGTGTGGCATCTATTTTTGCTTAGCCCGATATCGGGGTAGGTTGTAAGAAGGGAACACGATGCATTTGACATCAACTGACAAGGTGTGTGATATTCTTGTAAAGGAGAGAATACAGTGAGTTATAGGTGCTGAAGCAAACAGTGTTACACCCATACCCGGTCTCCCCTGGCTGTTAATTCTTGGTAATCTGTTCAACTGGGGTCCATTTCAGCATTGAGTTATATGTGTTCTTGCTAAACCAAAAAAAAAGTATCAGTTAAACACCTTTTTCACCAGTAGAGATATCGTTGAACCACATCTGCAGGGTGTGGAAAATCCGTTTTCATTTCCTTCTGGGGACTGCAGAGATTTAAGGCTAAAGGCCACGTGTTTGAGTTATAAATAAAGCAACAGGAAACACGCTGACAGCATTATTCCGTTACGTTTTAGCAACAATTTGTGCTCTTTTTTGCATCAATTTATAGTCAAAATGTCTATTTATGTAAATGAAAACAGGATGGAATATAATGCAGTCACACTCTCTGGCATTGTGCAATGCTTAAAAACATTCATTCTCATGTAGATCAAGTCCTCATTTAACATCCTCCCTGTTCAGTCAACACAGTCCTTTCAAATCTCTTAGATTTATCCAGCATTGAAATCCCTCACAGATGTTAACATAGGTCTTTTTCTCGCATGGCCATATAACTTGTTTCACAGACCTTTCCATCTGTCCCGTCCAGCATGTTTGAACGTATCGCTGTTTGTTTACTTTAGGTGCGTTTGACTTCATGCGGCGCTGCGCAGCGCTGACTTAACGTGATTTATGCTGGACTTAAAATGGTTGGCCTGCTGGTGAGAAATTGTGTCCGACTTTCGCCGGCGCTGCAAAACGTCACCATGTCACAGGACATTAAAACCTCGTGGGAGCAAGGCGGCTGCAGGTGCTTTTCCCCGACTGCACCAAGTTGCAACCACATTATTACCTGGTCTCACGGTATTTTTCTTTGCAATTGCCGCGAGATCAGTCATTGATCTCAGCTCACAGTAAGCTGCTGCAGGTAGAATGTGTCCGACTTGACGGCGCCTTTTTTATACTCCGCCCCTGCAGTCACCTGCAGCTCACGGACTATGAAGTCCGGTAAACTATCACAAGGTGGCTTTAACTGCAACTGAATATCTTCTAATACACATAGAATGCAATTGTCCATATTCTGGCTATATTTACTGTTTAAATGTTGAGTTTTATTGGTAGATATCTTTAAAACACTCTTTCACTGACACACTGACTCTGGGTACCAGGTCTGCTCACTCCACTGAATCTCTGTAGCCTTCATTTATTGTTTCCTACCTTCAAAATAAAGGTGTTGTTTGTACCTGATGTGTTGCAGATGCTGAGGTGTCCTGTGTTTTTATGGAGAGCTGCATCTTACCGTGCAGCTTCCAGGGCGGCACTGATGCAGTCATCCACTGGACTCTGGTGACAGCAGGAGACACTCCTGTCCACTCCTACTACCACAACCAAGACCAGCTGGGACACCAGGACCAGCACTTCAAAGGTAGGACATCACTGTTCAAGGACCAGATCTCCAGAGGAAACGCCTAGCTCCTGCTGACTGGGGTCCAGGTTCAGGACCAGGGCAGATACAAGTGCTACACCAGCACCATCAGAGGCAACAAGGATTCATTTATCAACCTACAAGTGGACGGTACGAGAAACACACAGCAGATACACAAAACCATCAACTTGTGTTTTCTTCATGTGCAGTAAATATCTAAATACAGTGGTGCTTGAAAGTTTGTGAACCTTTTAGAATTTTCTATTTTTCTGCAGAAATATGACCTAAAACATCCTCAGATTTTCACACGTCACACAAAGTAGATCAGGAGAACTCAGTTAAACAAATGAGACAAAAATGTTATACTTTAAGAAATGGAGTTCTGTGTCATTATGGCATCTTTGTAAAACGTACTGCTGATGGAGAAAGTCAACAGAGTAGACACATACACAGAGAATAAGAGAGAAACAAGAATAAATAAACATTATGTGCAAGATAAGAAAGAGGAGAAGCCACTGGAGGTGAGGGGAATGAGAACTAAAGTAGAATTAAAATAGTTAAAAAAGAAATAACCTCGTCTAGAAATAACCCCACTAACCTCCACACAGATCGCCGACCAGGTAGACTGTTATTCTGTGGAAACTCTGGATGGAATAAGATTATTATACTGGAATGTTTCCCTTTCACCAAACATTAAAAAAATTAGAGGGGTGTGGAAAGAGTCAACAGGAGAGGACAAAAGAAAAACTCCTTTACGACATTTATTTTTCAGACTGACATTTGATTATTTATTGTGAAATACTAAAACAGTTTTGTCTTTTCTACGTCTTATTTTACTATTCATAAAGAAAAGAGTATCAAAAGTTAAAGTTGTTATTATGCAGAATGGGCCCATTCAGTGTTTAGCTATTAATTTATATTTATGTATTATTCTATTCTTACTACTAACGCAGGATTCTCAACTTAGAAAGTTATAAAGGCTTCACAAACTTTCAAGCACCACTTTTTATATGTTGTGAAATCTGTAAATTAAAACGTTCTTTTACCTAAAACTATTAAAATCCATTTGCACATAGACCATCAAGATCCTCTGTTTTTGCAGATCCGGTCCATAAAGTGAACATGGAGCAGGAAGAAAACAGGATCACCTGCAGCTCAGAGGGGATCTACCCTGAGCCTGAACTCACCTGGTCCACCAGCCCTCCGTCCAACGTGACCTTTATGAACACAACCAGAGTCCAGCAGACTGAACAGCAGCTCTACAACATCTACAGCTCTCTGATACTTTCAGACAGGGTTACTGATCTGGTCTACAGCTGCACCGTCAGCACTCGCAGGAACAGGAGGAGAGCCACTTTGAGGGAACTGAGTGAGTATTACGTCTAATCTGTCAACTAAACCAAGAGACCAGATTGGTATCAGCACTGATATGAAAGAGTCCTGTATATTCAGATATTCTGAAAACTGGCCTACAAGGAAAGAAAGAAACAGGACAAATATAAAATCTTATTTGCTAAACCCAACGAGACAAAGCTGGAGTTACAGGCCTGCTGACTGAGTGTTTTTGAAGCTGCAGCCACTGACCTGGACGAACTAACCGACACTGTGACCTCTTACATCAGTTTTTGTGAGGACACGTGTGTGCCGACTAAAACCTTCAGCACATACAATAACCAAAAACCCCGGTTCACAGTGAAACTCAGTCAGCTTCATCAGACCAAAGAGGAGGCCTTCAGAAGTGGGGACAGAGTCTTGTACAACCAGGCCAGGAACGCGC
This sequence comes from Lepomis macrochirus, assembly GCA_024633595.2. Classification (NCBI taxonomy): domain Eukaryota; kingdom Metazoa; phylum Chordata; class Actinopteri; order Centrarchiformes; family Centrarchidae; genus Lepomis; species Lepomis macrochirus. The sequence continues at coordinate 10,614,920 of JALXJV020000011.1, read as the reverse complement.
TGACTAAGGAAGTCAAAGCAGCAAAGAGACGCTACGCTGAAAAGCTAAATAACAGCTTTGCAGCCAGCGACCCTGCGTCAGTGTGGAGAGGCATGCAGACACTCACAAACTACAGGAGACCATCCCCCAACACTGCTGCGACTCAACAACAGGCAGACGGGCTGATTGGTTTCTATTGTCGCTTTGAAAAGCCCAGATTCACACCTCTCCCCCGCTTCAACACCATCTTCAAACAGTCACCTTCCCCCTCTGACACGCTGTCGCCTGCGTCTCTGTCGATCTCTGCGACATATGCAAAGATCCTGTTCATGGACTTCAGTTCAGCGTTCAACACCATCATCCTCAGCACCAAACTCACCCAGCTCAGTGTGCCAGCCTCCACCTGTCAGTGGATCACAAACTTCCTGACTGACAGGAGTCAGCAGGTGAGACTAGGGAACATCACATCCAGCACCTGGACTATCAGCATTGAGCCCCCCAGGGGTGTGTGCTCTCCCCCCTGCTCTTCTCCCTCTACACCAATGACTGCACCTCAGGAGATCCATCTGTCAAACTCCTGACACAAAGGTCATCGGCCTGTTGTAGCTCCTCCCCTCTGGGAGGCGCTACAGAGCTCTGTACACCAAAACCAGCAGACTCAGGAACGGTTTCTTCCCACAAGCCATCACTCTGACTCACAGTGTCAGGAACCATTCCTGTGCAACAACCCAGTAACTCTGCTACCTGTTTACTGGCTACCACTTATTATTTATTCATCATTCTTTATTTCAGAGCTGTTCTCACTGCTCATGTTGTATATTGAATAAACTGTTTACCAAATCCACCAACCTCAAGTACATAACACCTGCACATAATACTTATTTATTCCAGCGCTCATCACACTGTGTACACGTATGTGCATGTTCACCTGTAAATCACTTCCACCTCTGACATGTACATGATAATAACAATAATGGTGATAATACTTTTCTCCTGCGTCCTTTGCACTCTGCTCATTGCACCATTGTCTCAATATGAACATGTGTATTTGTTCAGTGTGTATATGTATGTGTTCTCTATACTGTAGCCTGTGTTTGATTATTATTGTCTTATCGTATTATTGTGTAAGTAAACACATTGTGAGCATTTTACAAGCCAGAGTCAAATTCCTCGTATGTGTACACATACCTGGCAATAAAGCTGATTCTGATTCTTATTATTTAGCAAACAAATACCTCACAGCCCCTCGTATATCGCAGTATCTCAATATGTGTTTAATTTAATTCACAGGTGATTTGATCCATTTATTAATGTTTTGTTTTGTGTTCTATATTTCCAGCCTTTCTCAGTGGTTCCAGCTCTGACACAACAATCCCCTGCTCTGCCTCAAACACTTCCCTTCTGAACTTCAGCCTCGTCTGGAGATTCAACCACAGTCAGATCATCCTGAACCGGACCAGGACCAGCGTCCCCTACACAGTCTCAGAGGAGTGGAGGCAGCAGGTGAAGGGTGTGTCTGAGTCAGGCAGCCTCACACTACAAGACTTGTCTTTGAAACAGGAGGGGATATACACCTGTGAACTCAGAGGTGATGAGGAGACAAACATAACCAACATCCTGCTGAGGATAGAGGAAGGTAATATTAAGGAGGCTTTCACACCTGAAAGTCTCACTGTACTCGACATTGATTTTGTTTCTTAAACAGTTCAGCGGTGAGCTTTGACAAGAATGAATGAATAAAAAATGTAGTACAAATGCATATTTGCCACTATATTGTTATAATTATGGCATTACCAGCTGCAGCACCAACTATACTGAAGGCTGGTTCAGTGTAGTCTGCATCAAAAGACGAGCTGTCACAGGAGATTTATAATTGTGTTCTTATTTCAATATATTTCCCCGTGTATTTGTTTGTTTCCGGTTTAAACGGCAACCGCCAAACTTCCTGTAAATATTCTGAAAGTCCAAACCATCCAAAACATGCTTTCACACCAGAAACGAACCGAACCATGGTTCAGTTTGATCCGGACCGAGACCACCTCTTTTGGACGGACCAAATTTCATCTGTTTGGTCCGGACCGTGGTCTGGGGGAGGTTTCACACCTGCAGTTTTGGTTTGGACCAAACTGAAAAGTCAGAAAGTCCAGACCAAACAGGGTAGGTGTGAAAGCTCCCTAAGTCTAAATGAGCAAAATCTGTTTCTGTCATTTAAACTATCAGCATAAATTCTCAGGTTTAACATGTGGGCGAGGGTGGAGCGGTGGTGCAAGAAGGTCGTGGGTTTGAACCTCAGTCGATGTGGAGTTTGCATGTTCTCCCCGTGTCTGCGTGGGTTTTCGCCGGTGTGCTCTGGCTTCCTCCAAAGACATGTGGACTAGGTTAATTGGTGGCTCTAAACTAAGTGCGAGTGGTTGTTTGTCTGTGTGTGGCCCTGCGGTGGACTGGTGACCTGTCCATGGTGAACACATTACAGACAGACACCGAGTGTCTTGCTCACTGACACATTGGTGGATGTGTCAGTGGGACTTGAATCTGGATCTCCCAGATCTCACGCTGCCATCTGCAGGAGGGACAGGAGAGGGATATGAATCCAGCTTCAGTTCTGCACATTTTTTGGACCTGTTTGATGCTCGTTGCCACCGGTTGAATAAAATAAAATAAAGACTATCCACATAACCAACAAGCTGCCTGTTTCTAGAGCCTTTTTGGGTCTTCAGTGCTGGATTCATTTGTTATTATTCAAACAGGCCTCATTTTTAATTTACCCATGAACACACTGCAACCTCACATGATGCTACAGTAATTATCAGTCAGTCCACTGGTGGAAGTTTGGTTAGTAGAAAGTTCAATAAACTGAATCTTTTTCTGTTTCAGGGAGTCAAACCAGTGTCACAGGTCTTATTGTAGGTTTGGTGGTTGTAGCTGTAGCTGTAGCTGTAGCAGGACCTGTACTGTACTACAATTATAAAAAGGTAAGAAAACACATTCTGCCTTCTCCTGCTCATTATTTATTGTGTAAGCTGTTTAAACTGATTATGATGATGTGTGTTGGACACAGAGACGAAGAGGACCAGACATGTGACTGAAACCTTCTTATTGTAAGTTTATCATCTGCACTGAATACAGAATGTTTACTTTATGTTTGCTGCATGAATTTATTTTGTACTTTATACTGAATATGCATAAATTAAAGATTGTCTTTAGTTTCATTTTTATGTTTTTTTTTTACTGTTTTTTAATCACTAATGAATTCTGTTCATTTGTTTGCAGACAGATCAACTAACTACCAACAAGATGGCCAACAACCCCCTGCTGCAGTTAAATCAAGTCACACTGTGCTGCTCTGTTTGAATTCACTAAAGTAAAGTGAGAAAAACTTTCACTGAGAAATTCATCACAAATGGACAAGAAGTAAAATTTGTGAAAATCAGAAAGCGTAAAATTTGCTGCTATAGTTAAGAGATGTAGTAAATGTAAATGTATGATACTTTGTTTATTCTGATGAGATCAGCTGCTGATAACGGTCCAGTAACACTAGACAGCAGAGCACTGGACTGCTTGTGATCAGCTCACACTCATTAAAGAAGAGCTGACGTATCTGTGGAGTTAGAAAGAAGAATCACTGCTAGCATTACCCACCTGTTCCTCAATAACATAAAGTCGAATCATCACCTTTTCAAAAGAGCAAACAAAAAACCCACAAGCTTCAAAAAAATTCATCACACCTGGACACAACCTCATACAGCTTCTTCCCTCTCATTGGCCCTAACACTAGCCTTAACCAACAGAGGCAACGAGAAATAGCCAATCAGAGTGGTTGAAAAATCTGGCAGGGGATTGGGTGGTGGTGTTGGTGGTGGTGGTGGTGGTGGTGGTGGGGGTAATGAGATGCGTTCTCAGCTTTCCACTTAAGATTGGATCTCCCAGGACACACGTTAATGCCAGGTGTAAAACAGGTCCTATGTGTTTCTGGCCTGGTTGGCCAGGGATCTGTAGACCTCCTCTCTGGCCTGGTTGGACAGGGATCTGTAGACCTCCTCTCTGGCCTGGTTGGACAGGAATCTGTAGACGTCCTCTCTGGCCTGGTTGGACAGGGATCTGTAGACCTCCTCTCTGGCCTGGTTGGACAGGGATCTGTAGACCTCCTCTCTGGCCTGGTTGGACAGGGATCTGTAGACCTCCTCTCTGGCCTGGTTGGTCAGGGATCTGTAGACCTCCTCTCTGGCCTGGTTGGTCAGGGATCTGTAGACCTCCTCTCTGGCCTGGTTGGTCAGGGATCTGTAGACCTCCTCTCTGGTCTGGCGAAGCTGCTCTGGTTTTTCTGTTGGTTTATCGTTGTTGATGTGCAGGAAGTTGTAGTCGATGTAAGACGTCACAGTGTCAAAGCCTGTAATCCAGCTTTGCCTCATTGGTCCGTCTCCTCGCAGTCTTCAGACAGACGCAGCAGATTTTAGTTTCTGCCAACGAGCTACAAGCTAATTTTCAGTAATATTGGTCTCTATGAGCTCTGAGGGGAGTGTGCAGGGACCGTCTACAAAGTGCATGTCACACATCGGTGGTCTCCTCTTGGTTTTACTACAACACTTAGTTTGAGTAGAAATACAGCTTTTACATAATTTTGGGGACTTTGAATCTTCAATGTTCTTTTTTACATTTCCGTTCTACCTCTAGGGGTCTTCTGTTGGTTTTACTACAACACTTAGAGAGGAAGCAACAACTAACTGCTGCAGAGAAATCACGTCACACTGTGCTGCTCTGAAGTTTGACTTATTAAAATAATGTTGATCAAAAGTAGCTGCTAAAGACAAACTCAGTCCTAACACTAAGACCATTAACTGGCTGATCGTGAAATGCTAATAACGTATTATTAACAGCTGCTGATAACTTTGAGCACTAGACCACTCGTGATGAGCTCACCTGATGAGGAGTTCTCTGCATATGTGAAATGATGAAAACCTTTAGTGTCTCAGAGGAAGCTGAGAATTTAGACAGTGGTTGGGTTTGAAGTTAAAAAAATCAAACTGACAATGTGATCGTGTGGAGTTAGTTTCTGCCTGTTAGTCTGGAGAAGATGAAGCAGACGGGGATCAGAGTCCCAAAGCTGCTCAGGGGACAGAGGGACAGAGGACAGGCGTCCCTTAATGTGGTGCTGCAACCTTCATGTTTAAAATGTGCAGAAATGTTGTTGTTGCGTTTTACAAACTGTCTATTTTTTTACACATTTATTTTTTTACCATTTGTAAACATAACAGTTCTGTTTGTTTTTGTTTATGATCTTTGTTCAGCTGGAGGTCTGTAAAATGTGGACAGCAACTTAAATTCTTTACCTAATAAATGGCCACTGAGTGTACACAGCAAAATATATTTTACATTCAAGTCAAAAGTCATCATGTAGACCAACAAAAGCAAAAGAAAGTGACATCATGGTGGTAGTTTGACCATAATACCACAGAACCACCTGCAAAGGTTAAAGTTACCTTTGTTTCATGTGAAAAGTGTTTTACAGTAAATGTAACCTTCTCTGTGCGGTTTGAGTCGTGTTTTTTGTGATGATTCAACAAATGTAATATCTAATAAAACCTTTAATGGTATTGTTTCCACTTTTTTATTGTCTAACATAATAAATGATGTTATATAATAATATAAGAATAGGGCTCTTTGTTGTCAAAATGATCACACAGCATGTTGCTTCACTGTTTTCCTCATGTGGAAATGAAAGAGCATTTAAAGCGGATGATGTGTTCAGGTTCCTCCCTGCAGAGGGCGCTGCAACCCTTCAGTTAGTCAGTCTCTACTGGAGGGAATAACTTCTTGTTCCTTGAAGTTTACAGGGAGCCGAACTCTTCTTTCTCTTAAATATTTACACTTTTCTCCTCATTTAGTGAGAACACTGATAAAATTTGATGCTGTAATTTCAAATAAAGTTCTCTCTTTGCTGAGCAGTGAGGAAATTATCAAGTGACTAACAGAGATGTAAGAGGAACTCTGAACAACACCGAACAGGATTATAGGATGTTGCAGATTTAAGTAGAAATAAAGTAGAGCAGAAAGGAAATGTTGCTGCTTGTCGGATCATAGAAATCAAAAGAAGGAGGATTTAGTTCCATGTTGAAGCCCACAGAATGAAGGTGGGTCTGAAGTGACAGAAAACATTTACTTTGTTTTTCTGGTAATGGCAAAAGACAAAAGTATCCTATCAAATAGTTGCTAAAACTTCCATATTATGGGATTATACATAATCCTTAAATTTTAATCCTTTAACCCTTAAATTTGAGAGTGAAAGTGAAATATTTTTACTTTTAAATCCAGGCCCTAAACCTTTGATTGTGATGTAAGAATTCACCAGACCTGCTGGTCTGTTGTTTTATGATAATAATCAGGAGGGAGGTTGAGCTTCTGGTTTCTCTTTTGGCTTCCCATCACCACATTTACTACTAATGTTTATCGATTAATCTGCTGATTTTTGTGTCTGTTAATCGACTGATTGGGTTGTAAAAATTCTGAAAAAACGAAGTCATGATGCACAGAGTCCAAAGTGACACCTCTACGAAGCTTGTTGTGTCCAAATGGTCTGAAACCTGAAAACATTTACAAGCATTACAGTTATTACAGTCGTTCAAAGGAAAAGCAGGAAAAGCATCTAATGTTTGTACAGGAAAATTACTTTAATGTGTCACCCGAGGATCAAAGTGCAAGTGTCAAGTAATGCATCCAGTACACAGTCAACTGGGAAGGATTGGCGAGGCTTCATGCTAACCCACATGCTGCAGCAAACAAATGGAAAAGGACTGAGCAGGGCCTCATCAGGCCTTTTATCAGTTTAGGTGTGGCCTGACAGGTTGTGGCTAAGCCCCGCCTCCCTGGAACTTGTCAGGAAGGAGGATTTTCTACATTAAGTCTCAATTCAACAAAGACATTTGCTCCTTTTGCGACACCATCTATGTCCCTGGAGCAGGATTTTAGGCTGTCTTGGGCCCCCAGTACCAATCGATGAGCAGTGATTAGGTCTATGCCACTAGTCTGTCAGCACCGCCTCATGCTTCAGTTTGGACTCTGTGGACCCCTTAGCTCTTGCTCTGACATGTGCTTTGATTGACATATCTTGCACTGTCCTGTCAGCGTTATGATTAAATCAACATACAAAGCGTTGTCTGGGTTACCAAAACACACAAATATCTTGTCTGGTCCCTGGCCCACCATCTTGCCTCCCAGATTGGAGAAAGTCGTCTGTGTCGCTTGTCATCACTCACTTTCTCCCACACATTCATGCACCTGTACGAGTCTGACTTGTTCATATTCCACCACTGGTCTACTCTAAGTTTTTTTATTTTATTTCAATGTTTTATTGATCTGTTTGTTTGTCCTTCTACTTTGCACTTCATCTGTAATAATGCTTCATGTTGAAGTGATTTTATTACATCTTGTTTCAGTACTTTCAGCTACATGGAAAGAATCTATATAAACATATATGTTTTAATATAGGTTTTCCTATATTATATGTACATATAAATATATGTACATATAATATAGGAAAACGGCCAATTTTATATGTCACATATATTAAAAACCATTATTAAAACATATGTTTATATAGATTCTTTCCATGTGGGGAGCTATATAGGAGACATATCTGGTATGCACATATAGGGCTTATATGTGGATATCAAGAAGCAATACTGGAGACCTATGGCCTGTATATGCACATACATGCACCTCAATTTTGCCTATATGTGGCATGTATACACATATATGCAGCATGTAGGCTATATTATCATATATGTGCATATAAACTGCATATAGGTTTCATGTGCTCATCGTCATATAGGTTCTTTCCGGGTGGTTTAGAGGTCAAGTGTGACCAAGTGCTGATTGCGGGCAATATTTTATAGGCCAGAGAGAAGTTCCTGTTTCCAGTTCCTGTTTTACTGTGAGAGGACAGATGGCTGCAGGGGATGATGGTGGTCGGCTGTTCTGCGTGTCTGACGGTCTTCAGTTTTCTCTGGTTGTTTTCTCCTGCAGAAGGAGGTGAGTCAAGTTTACCTTAGATATACACAGATATATGAATAAGGTCAGAGCGTCCAGAGCCTTTATACCGCGTTAGAAAAGATGTGAGGACAAAGATAAGCTACTGAACAATGAGACACGAGGTGAGGGTGGGGAACAGACAAAGGGGGCTTGAAAAATGAAACTTAACAGGTAAACTCTCTCGAAACTGAATGTACTTCACTTATCGCTTGTTTTGTTACCTTAGATACAGGATACAACAGAGCAGATTTATGCTGAGTGAATTTAAATGTCTTTGTCTGGAGGAGAATTTATTATATCATAATGCAGGCTACAGTACAGACGCGCAGATCAGGATACAGTTGCACTCCATTTAACCAAACTGCGAAGAAGGACGTAAATTTAAAGCTTCAGCGGGTAATACGTTAATAAAGAGCGATCAAGAATTGTAAGCAGGCTGCCATTTATAGCTGACAGTTTGACGTTGTAGGCAACAACAAAGACTCATAAAACTGTAAACATTTGCATGTTCAAACAAAGACCAACTGTCTTTGTTTGAACATGAATGGGGGGGTTGTTGTTTTACCCCTACATTGGATCTTTAGAGCTTTTTGACTTCAGTTCTTAAAATGTTAAATACTTTATTTGATTTCTATCCGTGTTCCCGCTAAACCAACCAATTTAACACCCTTTCACTTTGAGAAATAAGACGTTATTCCCTCCAGTGAAGACGGACATGTGCAGGACGGAAAAAATCTCTTTCAGTTCCCCCTGAGGATACAGAGGTTTACAGACAAAGGCTATCTGTTGAAATCATCAAGCAACATGCTGAGTTTGACAGACATGTGCTCTGTTTGCATATGGTGGAAATGTCAATTTCTGTAAATGAAAACACAATAAAATATAATGCAGTCCTCTCATTTAATATCCTCCCTGTTCAGTCAACACACGTTTTATATAAAAAAATGTCATAATAAAGTTTATTAACTGTAAAATGCAGAATATCTGTAATCTGTATACACATGTGCATAATAACCCATATCAAACATATCTCAACTGTACCATATCTCATGCAGTTCCTCTTTTTTGAAATGCCTGTGAATATTTTTGGGCTGTGTCTCTGTGGATTCGTCCCATTGGCGTTTTCAAGTCCAAAGAGCGGCAGCGCTACTGCAGCGCCATCTAGCAGCTGTTATCAAAAGGTTCGCCTTCGCTTTTATGCTCTTTGACAAAACTACTTTTAAGTTTAAGAAAAATTGTGGTGTGGGTTAAAGTAATGTTGGGATCACAGGAACCTCACAAAGGTACAGTTATGATCTTAACTGAACTCTTGTTATGCGAGTCTGCAGCCTCGATTGGTCGATGACCTGATAAAAACTACAGCACAAGTTTGGTTTTCTCTCTCTTCACGTCGCTCTGCCTCGTCTCTGCTCATCTGGACGGACCCACCATGAGACCAAAACATAACAGCATAGTATTTTCTGTTCTGTTGGCTAAGTATTGAAGGAATGAGCTTATAACTCAATATAAACTCAGATTTTTATAATCTGCATCCACATTTTTCTCCAGGACCTGTGCCCTGTAGGCCTGTTCAGTAATGCATGATACTAACCTCTGACCGTCTGACTCTGGTTGGCACCAGGTCTACGCCCCTGAATCTGTGTATCGTCATGTAAACCAACAAAAGCCTTCAGTTATTGTTCCTACCTTCAAAATAAAGGTGTTGTTTGTACCTGATGTGTTGCAGATGCTGAGGTGTCCTGTGTTTTTATGGAGAGCTGCATCTTACCGTGCAGCTTCCAGGGCGGCACTGATGGAGTCATCCACTGGACTCTGGTGACAGCTGTAGAAACTCTTGTCCACTCCTACTACAACAACCAAGACCAGCTGGGACACCAGGACCAGCACTTCAGAGGCAGGACATCACTGTTCAAGGACCAGATCTCCAGAGGAAACGCCTCGCTCCAGCTGACTGGGGTCCAGGTTCAGGACCAGGGAAGATACAAGTGCTACACCAGCATCATCAGAGGCAACAAGGAGTCATTTATCAACCTGCAAGTGGACGGTACGAGAAACACGCAGATACACAAAACCAGGAACTTGTGTTTATTGTTACAATATAACAAGTTAGCAGACAAAGTTCATTAATACAGAATCAATTACAAAACTGTTAACAGAAATAAACCACCATCAGTGGAGCAGTGCTGAGGATGAAATGGAGTTTAAGGGTCTGATAGCTTGGGGGGAAAGCTGCTCTGCAGTCTGGTGGTGTGTAGGGGTGGGAATCTCTGGACACCTCACAATTTGATTCGATTATAAAACGATTATCGATGCATCTTGATGCAGAATTTTTTCTATACAGGACCCCTGGATAATTACTAAGCATTTAATTTGTGCATTTAAATCTAAAAGTAACATCTCCTAATTAGCTTAAAATGACTAGTTGCGTCCCTAATTTACTTTTTATTTATGAAAACGTAAATATAAAGTTAATTATCAGGATGCACAATAAAGCTGTACCCCAGTTTAGTCTCAGCTTGTACCTGATGTTCTCAACCCCTGAGTAGTAGGTTAGTTAGTAATGACATACAGCTGATAATTAATATTACTTCATTACTAATTTAGCTAACATTACATAAATAAATATATTTAGCGCTTTTCACAGGACCCAAGGACTCTTTACACACAGTTACAGTCACAGAACAACAAAAAGTCATTCAGGATTGAAAGCCTGGGTAAAGAGCTGGGTTTATAGTAGTTTCTGAAAGTGTTCAGACGGGGAGCGTTTCGGATCTCTGTGTGGATGTAGTCTTTAGTATTCATTGGGCTCTGTAGGCACCTCATACAAATATGACCTAAAACATCCTCAGATTTTCACACAAGTCCCACAAAGTAGATTTGACATACATTGTAGATGTTTTAGGTCAAATTTATGTCCAAATATAGAAAATACTAAAAGGTTCACAAACTTTCAAGCACCACTCTATGTGTTGTGAAATAGGTAAATTAAAATGTAACCAAGATCCTCTGTTTTTGCAGCTCTGGTCCATAAAGTCCACATGGAGCAGGAAGAAAACAGGATCACCTGCAGCTCAGAGGGGATCTACCCTGAGCCTGAACTCACCTGGTCCACCAGCCCTCCATCCAATTTGGCCTTGAAGAACCCAACCAGAGTCCAGCAGACTGAACAGCAGCTCTACAACATCTACAGCTCTCTGATACTTTCAGACAGGGTTACTGATCTGGTCTACAGCTGCACCGTCAGCACTTGCAGGAACAGGAGGAGAGCCACTTTGAGGGAACTGAGTGAGTATTAAGTCTAATCTGTCAACCAAGAGACCAGGTTGGTGTTTGTACTGATATGAAAAGATTCCTGCAACTAAACAACAACAAACTACTGTAAGAAGCAATTTAATTCACAGGTGTTTTGATCCATTTATTTATGTTTTGTTTTGTATGATTCCAGCTTCTCTCAGTGTTTCCAGCTCTGACACAACAATCCCCTGCTCTGCCTCAAACACTTCCCTTCTGAACTTCAGCCTCGTCTGGAGATTCAACCACAGTCAGATCATCCTGAACCGGACCAGGACCAGCGTCCCCTACACAGTCTCAGAGGAGTGGAGGCAGCAGGTGAAGGGTGTGTCTGAGTCAGGCAGCCTCACACTACAAGACTTGTCTTTGAACCAGGAGGGGATATACACCTGTGAACTCAGCGATGATGAGGAGACAAACATAACCAACAACCTGCTGAGGATAAAAGGTAAGATCAGGTCTAAATGAGCAGAAACTGTTTCTGTCCTTTAAACTTTAAACAGCATAAAATGTCAGGTTTAATATTTGGGCAGAGTTTCCACCAGAGGTCACAGAGGTAGTTTATCAGTTTAAGAGCCCTATTTTTGTTGCACATGGACAAACACAGTTGGGGGTTATACGCAGATGAACTATTGTCGGTCACACTGCTGAAAAAGATGATGCTGGTTCTGCTATGGCGTTTTTTCATTACCAGTATCAGCTCAACCCTCCTCGACTCGACTTTACTCGACCAGGTTTTGCCATCCTCCATTTTCCATTGCAGATACTACCCAAAGATAGTACCCCTCAATGTAGCTTGTCATCATAGCGACACCACACACAACTGCAGCGACGTGATGTTCAATGCGACACAGCAGCGACCCACAACCACCTTTCCCTTGATTTAACAATGTAAAGTCAGATAAGCGGTATGAAAACCTTCCAGCTGTGTTTTCCTCTGCCGTTGTTGTTGCAGCGGGAGCAGAGGGCTCTGTGAGCGGGCGGCTGGCCGGCCTCACATGCTCCTCCCGCGGGTTGCCGCTTGCTCCCCGCCACTTGGAGCTCCTCAACTCCGAGAACTTTCTACACATCCGAAGAAATAGATTTAGTGGTGAAATAACCTATTAAAATTGTAAAATATAAAACTTCCTGTTGCTGGCGCAATGATAACGCAGTTCATAGTGACTCATAGTCATTCTCTCTGACCAATCAGCAGCCTGCCATGTTTTCACATTTTAGTTTCGCCTCAGCTCACTTGGGCCTGGAAGCAGATACAGGTACAACTTTTACACAATGGAAAACCAAACAAAGGAGAGTAGAGTCGAGGCGAGCTGATCACTGTGCCGTGGAAAGGGGCTATAGAAACGTTTCAGAACACAGTTCAATAAACTAACATGTTGATGCTACAGTAATTATCAGTCAGTCCACTGGTGGAAGTTTGGTTAGTAGAAAGTTCAATAAACTGAATCTTTTTCTGTTTCAGGGAGTCAAACTGGTGTCACAGATCTTAATGTAGGTTTGGTGGTTGGAGCCATTTTGGTTGTAGTTCTAGCAGCAGGACTTGTTGGACTGTACTACAAATGTAAAAAGGTAAGAAAACACATTCTGCCTTCACCTGCTAATTATTTATTGTGTATGTTGTTTATACTGATGATGATGATGATGATGATGATGTGGTGTGTTGGACACAGAATGGAAGAAGAACAGACAGGGTACTATGAAAGCTTCTTATGGTAAGTTTATCACCTGTACTGAATACAGAGGAGATCTTTCACAATGAGTTCACCTTTAAATCATTTTGCACTGCAGGACCAGAAGACCAACAACCCACTGCAGCGGTGAAACCAAGGAAGCTGTGCTGCTCTGACATTTGGCTGCATTAAACTAAAGTGAGCAAATCTTCCTCACTCCTAGCAATAAAACACCATAACCCACCTGGACCTCGACAACATACAGTCGAACCATCACCTTTTTGATCAAACATTGTGTGGGGGTGGTGATGGAGCAATGGATGACACATGCCTTTGGTGTGAGAGACCCGGGTTCAATCCCCCAGTGTGACCCATCCACCCTGAGCAAGACACTTAACCCCTCGTTGCTCCAGAGGCGTGCGACCTCTGACATGTATAGCAATTGTAAGTCGCTTTGGATAAAAGCGTCAGCTAAATGAATAAATGTAAATGTAAATGTACAAAAAACAATCATACAAACATACAAGCTTAGTAAAAACTAAGTAGAAACATCACTAAGATCTGTTGGTTTGGGATTTTCTGTAGGTTTATCGTATGTGCAGAAGGTTTTAGTCAAAGTAAGATGTCCGGTGTCAGTGAGTCTGTAGCTGCAGCCAGTCAAAGCCTGTAGTTCCAGCTTTGCTTTGTTGGTCCTTCTCCTCACAGTCTTGAGACAGACGCTTCAGATTTTAGTTTCTGCCTGTAAGTCGAAATGTTGTTAAAACCATTTTATATACAGTCTGTGGTTAAAACACAAACGACACCTGTTTCCTCCGTCCTCCATTCTGCACAGAAAACATTAGTCTCTGTGTGCAGGTGGTAAGGACCGTCGCAGAAAGACACACAAACATTCAATAACTTCACTGTCACACAGCGTAGTGACTCTAAAATCACACATCAGTGTCACCTGTTGGTTTTACTACAAATCCTTCTCACATACAAAGCTCTTAATGGTCAGACACCATCTTATCTTAAAGAGCTCATAGTACCTTATTACCCCAGCACTGCACTCCCAGAATGCACCTGTGGTTCCTAGAGTCTCCAAAAGTAGAATGGGAGCCAGAGCGTTCAGCTATCAAGCTCCTCTCCTGTGTCAGGTGAGTCCTAACCCAATCCCATTAATGCATGTTACTAACTCGACTTCTTCCCTTTCCCGTAGTCGTGTGCTTTCTCGTCTCCTCTCTCCTCCTGTCGCTTCCTGCAGGTGTTCCTGGCTCTGGAGCTGTGGAGTCTGGATCTGTGGTTGAGAGTCTCCTGCTGCCCCCGTGTTCCTCGACACCCTCTGCTACAATTACTGTCACTAGTCCTATTGCTATTATTACTCTTATTATTATTATCATTAACATTACTATAAATATCTGTACCATTTTTCATTTAGTCTATAGCATCATTACCTTTATTGTCTGTTCCTCTGTGTATACTGTGTAGGCTGCCTCCCTCTGCTCTCTCTCTCTCTCTCTCTCTCTCTCTCTCTCTCTCTCTCTCTCTCTCTCTCTCTCTCCCCTCACCCCAACCGGTCGAGGCAGATGGCCGCCCACCCTGAGCCATGGTTCTGCTCGAGGTTTCTGCCTCTTAAAGGAAGTTTTTCCTTGCCTGTGTCGCCTAGTGCTTGCTCTTGGTGGGAATTGTTGGGCTTCTGTAAATAACTTCAGAGTATGGTCCAGACCTGCTCTTTATGAAAAGCTGTGTTGTTGTGATTTGGCGCTATATAAATAAAATACAATAGAACTGAATAGTTTGAGGAAAAACAGCTTTTACATAATGCTGGGGAATTTTAATCTTCAATTCTTCTGTTGGTTTTACTACAACACTTAGAGAAGAAGAAACAACCCACTGCTGCAGTGAAATCACGTCACGCTGTGCAGCTCTGAAGTTTGACTTCATTCAACTAATGTGAGCAAAACGTCCATGGAGAAATCCATGTGAAAAACGATCAAAAGTAGCTGCTAGGGTCAGAACAAAGTCAGTCTGAACACTAAGACCTCTAAATGGATGGTATTAACTTTTTTATTCTGATATCAAACCGGCTGCCAATAACTTTGAGCAGTAGCCCTTATGATGGGCTCACCTGCGAAAAGTTCCAAAAGAGGAATTTATTTTATTTTGGGGAGTTCTCCTGCGTATCTGAAACTCCTGATAAATTAAAAGTTTGATAAATTACCTATGATTCTCCTATGATGTCACTTCAGTCAGTGTCGGCTGGGGTTGGGAGTTTAAAAATAAAAATTAAAACAATCTGTTTGTGTGGAGTTACTTTCTGCCTGTAAGTCTACAGAAGATGAACCAGACAGGGATCAGAGTCTCAAAGCTGCACGAGGGACAGAGGGACAGAGGACAGGTGTCCTTTAATGTGGTGCAGCGACCTTCATGTTTAAAATGTTCAGAAACAGTTTGACTTGTACACGGACATCGTATGTTGTTCACTGTTTTCTTTTTATACACCGTATAAGCATTATTTTTTTTACCATTTGTATTCATAGTAGTTTATTATATAATAGTAAAACAGTTTTTATTTTTGTTCAGCTGGAGGTCTGTAAAATGTTCTGTGTGGAACATTGAGAGCAACTTAAATTCCTTGTATGTGTTCATTAGTTTGCACAGCTGTACCTAATAAAGTGGCCACTGAGTGTAGCTGCTGATTAATTACTGTAAGTCAGTACAAATACAGTGTAAAGCTGTGTGTGTTGAGATGTTTGAGGATCATTTAATGTAAAATTTTCACCACGTCATCATTTTCTTCAGACGTTTGTGACTTTAGATTTTTCACCTGTGAGGCTCGAGTCTTGTTTTCAGAATCAGCTTTAATGGTCAGGTGTGTGTTCACATATGAGGAATTTAACTCCAGTGTTGTTTTGCTCTCGGTGTACATACACAGAAGAAGGGTAAACAAAACATCTCAGCAAACAACAGACAGAACACACACCATGAACTAAAACATTTGTAGACAGAGAAACAAGAGTGTAATGAAGTGCAAAAGGTGCTGGAATAAATATTTTGCATAGGTGTTATTATGAACATTTTATGAACATGGACTGTATAGAAAAATGAAGAGACCCAGTAAAAACAAACATTTACTTACCAAAAGTAAAAGTACTTGTTGGGCAGAGCAGCCCCTGTGAGAGAGTTATATATCACAGAGCTGCTGAGGTGGAGCTCATCTTATACACTGTTGGGTACTTTAATCTACAACAAAACATCAGACTTCTTTATTTAATCATATATTTTATGTACAATCATAATATGCAAAGAATCTAAAGTTGTGTTGCAGTAAAAATAAAAAAACATTTCCTGGCTTAGCGAGAACACAGATACAATTTTATGCTGTAATTTAAAAAAGATCTTGCTTCGCTGACAAGTTTTCAAGTGACCTAACACTGAGATGTGGCAGGAAAATTCATTAACAATTAAATGTGAAACTAATGTATTTATGATTTTAAATATGTAAAATGGGATAAAATAACAGGAAATTTGGCAGAAATGGAAACACAAGTAAACTAACTAGAGCAGGAAGTAAATGTTGCTGCTCGTAGGATCATAGAAATCATAATAAGGAGAATTTAGTTCCATGTTGAAGCACACAGAATGAAGATGTGTCTGAAGTGTACAATCATTCAAAACTCCCTCAAAGTGTTGCTTCTGTTTCTGTTTCTGTGCTTTTGGATTTTTGAAGTTCTATTTCATCAATTTGACAAACAACTTTAATCCTTAAATTTAAGAGTAAAAGTACAATATTTAGAGCCCTAACCCTCTGAATGTCGTGAATGATGGTGTAAGAGTTCAGCAGGTTTTATGTTTCATGATAATCAGGAGGGAGTTTAAAAGGTGTCGGATTGAACCTCGGTGGAACTTTTGGTTTCTCTTCTGACTTCAGGTCTCCACAGGTACCAAAGATTATTTTCATTAGGGATTCTCCAAAGTGACACCTTCACACTTGTTACGTCCAAACCTCAACATGCAACTCTTCACACGTGAGAAGCATCAAATGTTTTTACATGAAAAATAAGTTAAAGTTGTCACCAGAGGATCAAAGTGCTGATGAAGCAGCAGGACGGCTTACAGAACAGCAGACAGGCAACAGCAGGTTAAGGTAACAAACTCAAAAGCAATAGGCCAAAAGATGAGACACAAACACAATAACTCGGCAAACTGACAAGGGAGCAAATGTAGATGGAGATGCAGGAGGTGAGCAAGTGTTTGGAGAGCAGATGAGGGAAGTGAGAAAAGTGTCCCAGAGGAGGGACAGGGGGACACACGGTGACAGAGCCAGTATCAAAAATATTACCAATTAATTGTCTGCCAATCCACTAAATTGATTAAATTGGCTAACCTGCTGTAGCCCAGTTGTATAATATAATATAGAATTACCCAACGAAAGAAAGCCAATATATCAGAATCAAGTCAAAATACAAAATACACTTTTAACACACCGTTAATGGAAAGTGAAAGTATTTACACAAAGAACATTTAACAGCCTGGATGAAGGCTTATTTCATTTAATTAAGCAAAATGCAGATTACAGACAAGTCATGACTTAGCCAATGACTTATTTTATTTTATTTAGCACATTTGCTTTACTTGTAAGAAGTTACTACCCACCCTGCAGCAGGAGTCCTCACTGCTGGCTTCAGGTAGGCTGTATATATCAAGTGACTAACAGAGAGATGAGGAACTTTAACTCTGAATATTATTTTTCACATGCAGCCAATTAGAAAAATGTACACCTATATGGAGGCAAATCGGTGCCAAAAACACTGAAAATGGACAGACTGAAAGTCACAAACATACACCTACATCTGAGTTACATTTTACTCAGTGATTCTGCAAAAACATTGCAGATTTGATTTTTAATATTTTAATGAGTGAAATCCTTAATAATTTGAGTAGCTATAAATGTGAAATAACTGTGTTTATGATATTAAATATATAAAATGGGATAAAATAACAGGAAGAAATAGTAACAGAGGTAAACTAAACTAGAGCAGGAAGGAAATTTGTTTGCAAGGTCATAGAAGCCCCGCGCGGGAGCAAGGCGGCTGCAGATGCTTTTCCCCGACTGCACCAAGTTGTGACCACACTGTTTCCTGGTCTCATGGCATTTTTCTTTGCAAATGCCGCAAGATCAGTGCTTGATCTCAGCTCATGGTAAGCCGCTGCTGATAGAATGTGTCCGACTTTAAGGCGCCGTTTTCACACCCCAAAAGGCAAAAGTCAGCCGCCGTCATCTCGAACGCACCTATTATCTCCAACATGCTCCATCAACGACGCCCCCTAAAGGGCATATACAGAACTACAAGAAAGAAAGCTCATGGTGGTACTTTTGACAACAAGGTCTTCATTGATGCTAGGAGCGCCCAGCGGACTGCCCGATGGGTTCAAGGCGCGTAACCAAGTAGCTGCGGGGTTTGAGTCATTCCTGATGTGGAAATCAACAATCAATAAGAATGTCGATTGGATTTACTACCTTTACTATAACCAGGCGTGAATTATACAAGAGATGCAGTAAGAGGTATAGCTGAGCAGTTAGGACCGACATGTATGCAAGATGTTTGGTACTTTCTGCTGTACTTTAATCCAAAGGCCTTAAAGGGGCTGACATCTTTCTCTGAGGAGCTGGCAGAGAACGCAGGTGTTGACAATCCATTTAAGAATCTCTTGTTTTGAAGGTGGAGTGAACTAACTGCCTCTCTCTTAGTGTCTCTTGCAGTGGCAGCTTCACTCCTGGTGGTCTGTGGCTTCTGTTGCATCCCCTGTCTGAGAGGCCTCCTCCAGAGATGGATAGAGCCAATGCTGAGCAAGACGATGCATCAAGAGGGATGCCAAGAGGATTTTGAGGATGAAACAAATGTTTAAAGATGAAAAAATGACACTGAAGTGAATGCTTGATGCTGGATATTTTGAAAATCAAGAGAAGCATAATGTTAATATATTGCAGAAGAACACAATGTGCCATTTGTTTGTATATAATTGTTGTTATCATTTTTAGTTATTAGCTGATGCAAAAGATTAAACAGGAGGGAAATATTAGAAAAGTATTTTACTCAGAAGAGAGGAACTGGTGCCTTCAAACAGACAGGAAATGTTATAAGTGTAAGATGGCGCAAGATAGATTGCAGTTTCTATCTTAAGTAACTTCATGTGATGCAGACAAAGCAATGTGTAACCAAATGTTTAGACTGACTGTCAAGCCTTTCTTGTTGCTCAATCCTGTGCTCACTGTAGAGCATGTATTGACTCCTTGCTGCAAGTAAAACCTTCACTGAAAAACACTCCAGTGACTTTCTTCATCTTTGATAAAGATTATTCTAACACCTCAGTATTACTATTGTCTACAAATGTTGTTAATGTGTGTGAGAGAGAGAGAATGTGTTGTTCTGTACGCTGCTGTGCTGTTTTGTTTATGCTTGTTCTGTGTATCTATTTCTAGAGCAATGTAAGATCCCTTGGGAGAGCAATGTAAATCCCTTGGGCCCTGGCCTCAGAAACTACGTCTGAAAATGTGTGACGACTGATGCTATTTAAAACAGAACAGAGACCTAAAACATCATGTGATCAGTTCCTGTTTTAAAATAAAAAAGCAGATAGACGCTGAGAAAGACGATGGTCAATGGTGCCACGTGTCTGGTGGTCTGGAGTTTTCTCTGGATGTTATCTCCTGCAGGAGGAGGTGAGTGAAGCTTTTACTTCAGAGATACAGACATCAAAATAAGGTCTGAGCGTCCAGAGCCTTTATACTGAATTAGAAAAGAAGCCAAGACGAAGATACTAAACAAGGGGAATAAAGGGGAAGTGGACTGTACAGTACAGACATGTCAAGTGTTGCCTAAAGTAGCTGGTGACACTCACACATTTCACACTTGCAGAAGAGGACGTGAATTCTGTTTAATTGTGGTTAGCCTAATACATTTTTACATATATAAGGGTGGTAACTAACTGTAAACAATATGTGACTGTGACAAGTGGAGCTGTTTACACTTTGGTTTAGATCATTTTGAATTGGAGATATCTGAATTCTTGACCGTCGTTATTTAAGAGTGTTGTGGAAGTTATATTCCTGGTGAGGGGCTGAGCAAATAATTGAGTTACAACAAACTTTTGTCTTTTAAGAATTTATTTACCAAAAGAGAATAAACAGAGAAGTACTACAACACAAATCAGCTGGACCAGAGGTTCTGTCTCCCAAGACAGTCACTAACGTCTGGCGCTGAGCAAAGGGCTGCATAATCATTTACACTGTGTAGGTCTCTATGTTTTGGCGAACAGAGATCCTCTCTCTGCCTTGAATGAACATTCCAGGAGCCGAGAGGAACAACAAGAGAGGAAAACACCTAAACAATCTCAATCTGCTGCCACACCACCAGACCAGAGCAGCTTTTTCTCCCAAGCCATCAGACTCTTAACTCTAATTGATCCTCAGCACTGCTCAAGCGATGACCCATGATCTGTTTACCATTTTTCATAATTGATTCTTTTTTAATGTACATTGTCTGCTATGTAACAAAACTCACGTTCACTCTATAGCTTTATTAATATTGTGATAGAAACCTACCTAAAGATAAAGATGTTGTTTGTACCTGATGTGTTGCAGATGCTGAGGTGTCCTGTGTTTTTATGGAGAGCTGCATCTTACCGTGCAGCTTCCAGGGCGGCACTGATGGAGTCATCCACTGGACAGCTGTAGAAACTCCTGTCCACTCCTACTACAACAACCAAGACCAGCTGGGATACCAGGGCCAGGACTTCAGAGGCAGGACATCACTGTTCAAGGACCAGATCTCCAGAGGAAACGCCTCGCTCCTGCTGACTGGGGTCCAGGTTCAGGACCAGGGAAGATACAAGTGCTTCACCAGCACCATCAGAGGCAACAAGGATTCATTTATCAACCTACAAGTGGACGGTACGAGAAACACACAGTAGATACACAAAACCATCAACTTGGATTTCCTTTGTGTTCAGTAAATGTCTAAATACAGCGGTGCTTGGAAGTTTGTGAACCCAATAAAACAAATGAAACAAAAATATTATAGCTGTTCAGTATTACAAATCTGTTAGTGGCAAAAGTATGTAAACCTTTGCTTTCAGGATCTGGTGTGATCCCCTGTGCTGCAATAACTGCCGGTAACTGTGCCGGATCAAAATATTTACTTTTTTTCTTCTTTAACAGTTATTTACTTCTGAGCTTTGGGTCGTTGTCTTGCTGCATGACTCACATTCTTTTGAGATTCAGTTCACGGACCGCTGTCCTGACATTTTCCTTTCGAATTCGCTACTGTAATTCAGAAGTTATTGTTTCGCCAACGATGGGAAGCTGTTCTGGCAAAGATGCAGCAAAACAGACTCAGATCATGATGCCACCACCAACATGTTTCACAGATGGAAAAACGCTGGAATGCTTTCCTTTACACAAACATAACTCTTTTCATTGAAGTTCTATTTTGGTCTCATTCTCAATGGGTCCTAAACTAATGAACTAGTAGTGAATCCATCCGTACATACAGCATCAAGATCCTCTGTTTTTGCAGCTCCGGTCCATAAAGTCCACATGGAGCAGGAAGAAAACAGGATCACCTGCAGCTCAGAGGGGATCTACCCTGAGCCTGAACTCACCTGGTCCACCAGCCCTCCGTCCAACGTGACCTTCAAGAACACAACCAGAGTCCAGCAGACTGAACAGCAGCTCTACAACATCTACAGCTCTCTGATACTTTCAGACAGGGTTACTGATCTGGTCTACAGCTGCACCGTCAGCACTCGCAGGAACAGGAGGAGAGCCACTTTGAGGGAACTGAGTGAGTATTAAGTCTAATCTGTCAACTAAACCAAGAGACCAGGTTGGTGTTTGCACTGATTTGAAAGATTCCTGCAACTAAACAACAACAAACTACTGTAAGAAGCGATTTGATTCACAGGTGTTTTGTTAATGTTTTGTTTTGTTCTATATTTCCAGCCTCTCTCAGTGGTTCCAGCTCTGACACAACAATCCCCTGCTCTGCCTCAAACACTTCCCTTCTGAACTTCAGCCTCGTCTGGAGATTCAACCACAGTCAGATCATCCTGAACCGGACCAGGACCAGCGTCCCCTACACAGTCTCAGAGGAGTGGAGGCAGCAGGTGAAGGGTGTGTCTGAGTCAGGCAGCCTCACACTACAAGACTTGTCTTTGAACCAGGAGGGGATATACACCTGTGAACTCAGAGATGATGAGGAGACAAACATAACCAACATCCTGCTGAGGATAAAAGGTAAGATCAGGTCTAAATGAATAAAAACTGTCTGTCCTTTAAACTATCAGCATAAAATGTCAGGTTTTATATTTGGGCAGAGTTTCGACCAGAGGTCACAGAGGCAGTTTATCAGTTTAAGAGCCCTATTTTTGTTTCACATGGATACAAATGCTTCTGTACATACTACACCGGGGAATATATGCAGATGAAAACATAATGACAACCTACACTGTTAAATTTGGTTTAGCAACTAGAAATGTTTAAAACTGGGACAGGATGGGGAATACATTACAGACATACATACAGTGCACAAAACAAGTGTCCAGCTTTTCTAGCAAATGCACAATCACTGCCAGTAGGCACATGACATAATTTGCGACTCTTGTGGCCATGAGAACATGGAAACCATAAATTGAGTAAATACATACAGTCGAGAGTTAAGCCTAATTTATACTTCTGTGTTGAGACAGCCGTAGCCTATGGCGTAAGCTACGCGTGTAACCATGCATTTATACCTGTACATTAGTGTCTGCATCTTTCACCAGCAAAACATTAGTTGGTGGATGTGTTATAGTGTCCACATGTTGAACATATTAGCATTATTAACACAGTGCAACCTAACATGTTGATGCTACAGTAATTATCAGTCAGTCCACTGGTGGAAGTTTGGTTAGTAGAAAGTTCAATAAACTGAATCTTTTTCTGTTTCAGGGAGTCAAACTGGTGTCACAGGTCTTATTGTAGGTTTGGTGGTTGGAGCCATTTTGGGTGTAGTTCTAGCAGGACTTGTTGGACTGTACTGTAAATATAAAAAGGTAAGAAAACTTCTGCTTTCACCTACTAATTATTTATTGTTATGTTGTTATGTTTGTACTGATGATGATGATGATGTGTGCTGGACACAGAGTGGAAGAGGACCAGACAGGGTACAATAAAACCTACTTGCGGTAATCATCTGTACTGAAGAGTTCTTTCACAATGACTTCACATTTAAATAATTTTGCATGACAAGCTGTAATTCATCTAGTTAATCAATAATTACTGAAATAAACCTTTAAAGTTAAAATGAACTGCTGTCTCAGCTAAAATGTCGACCTTTAATAAGACACAATCAGAGTGTGACATCATGTACGACTAATCAACAAAGATCAATCCTGGTCAGCAGTCTGAAAATAAACAGAAAATCTAACCAAACCAATTTAAGGCTTCATGTGTGCTGCATGAATTTATTTTGTTCTTTATACAAGAAACTCACAAATGAAAAGTTTCACTTTGATGTTTTTCATCTGTGAATTCTGTTCACTTGTTTGCAGAAAGATCAACTAACAACCAACAACCCACTGCTGCAGTGAAATAAAGGAAACTGTGCTGCTCTGTTTGACTTCACTAAACTAAAGTGAGCAAATCTTCCATGGAGAAATTCATGACAAATGGACAAGAAGTCAAATCTATGCAAATCAGACAGACTGTAAGTAGGGTTGGGCTTTTCTGTAGGTTTATCGTTGTTTTATGTGCAGAAGGTTTTAGTTGATGTAAGATGTCACAGTGTCAGAGTTCATCTGTCTGCAGCCAGTCAAAGCCTGTAATTTCAGCTTTACCTCATTGGTCCGTCTCCTCACAGTCTCTCGAGACAGACGCTGCAGATTTTAGTTTCTGCCTGTAAAGTCGAAACGTTGTTACTTGTCAAAACACAAACAACACCTGCTTCCTATAGTGGTGAAGACGACCACGAGCTACAAGCTAATTTTCATTAAAACGAAATTCCTTCCGTGCAGTAATAAGATTGGTCTCTGTGTGCAGCCGGCTGTGAGAGGAGCTCAGGGACCGTCTACAAAGTGCAAAGC
Organism: Lepomis macrochirus; assembly: GCA_024633595.2. NCBI lineage: Eukaryota > Metazoa > Chordata > Actinopteri > Centrarchiformes > Centrarchidae > Lepomis > Lepomis macrochirus. The sequence continues at coordinate 10,590,852 of JALXJV020000011.1, read as the reverse complement.
AGAAAAGACATGTAGTAACATTCAGTAACTTCAGGGTTATACAGCGTAGTGACTCCAATATCACGTCACACATCAATGTTCTTCTGTTGGATTTACTTCGACACTTAGTTTGAGAAAAAACAGCTTTTACATGATTTTGGGAGGTTTAATCTTCATTGTTGTTCTCACATTCAGTTCAAGCACAGGGGGTCTTCTGTTGGTTTTACTACAACACTGAGGCCCCGTCACTCTGCTGGGTTTTGGTTTTAAAACAGAGACCTTTTCCTACGTTTGCACCTGCCGTCCAGACTAAAACGGCAGAAACAAGAACCTGATACTGAGAAATTTGAAAGCGCTGCTGAACCCATTGTTCGTTTTTAATTCCAGAGGGCGTGTTAGTGCGGACGTGCAAAATTGGAGGACTGATGCAGACGCTCACGCTCGGCTCTCTGACTGGGTCTTGCAAAGCAGACACACTGACATACTTGTACTGTGCATGTCGCCGTTTACTTTGCAATGACTCCCAGTCTGCTTTCTGCCGCCACCGCCACTTTAACTCCCGTGTTACATTTAGTAAGAGTCCCCCTTATTCGTTTTAATTCTCCGTTTGTAAACTAAGAATCACCAACCCACTGCTGCAGTGAAATCAAGTCATACTTTGAAGTTTCATTTCATTAAAATAATGTGAGCTAATCTTCCATGGAGAAATCCATGAGATGGACAAGACTAAAGAAGTCTAAACGTAGCTGCCAGAGTTAGGACAAACTCAGTCCAAACACTGAGACCACGACTATTGCAATGCCCTCCTAGCAGGTCTTCCAGCTTGTGCTGTGAAACCCTTACAAATGGTTCAGAACGCAGCAGTGCGTCTGGTTTCTGATCAGCCCAAAAGGACTCATGTCACTCCATTACTCAGTGACCTCCACTGGCTCCCCGCGGCCTCCAGAATCAAATTCAAGTCACTAATGCTGAATACAAAGTGACCACTGGGTCTGCACCCATCTACCTAAACTCCATTATACAAACCTACGTTCCTTCTCGGCCGTTACGCTCCTCCGACGAACGCCGCCTGGCTCTGCCAGCCCTTTACACAAAGCGATCCCAGTCCCTGTTCTCATCTGTGACACCACGATGGTGGAACGAGCTACCACAGGCCATCAGAGCAGGGGCGTCCCTCTCTAACGCTGAGAACACTTCCCCTTATAACACCTCTAACTCCTAACCTCTAACATGCACTTCCTACTAACTCTTACTTCCTTCCCTAGGTATTTACCCATTGATGTGATATGTACTATGAGCTCTTACTAGTATTTATTGCTGCTCTTACTAGTCTGTATTGTCAGGTCTGTATTTGATGCTCTGTTGATGCTTGTAAGTTGTTCCTCAAATGTAAGTTGCTTTGGATAAAAGCGTCTGCCAAATGAGTAAATGTAAATGGATGGTCATGAACTTTTATTGGATTCTGATGTGAAACTAATAACTGTGAGCACTTCACTGCTCGTGATGAGCTCACCAAGCTTGAAGAGAAACTAATGTTTTGTTGGTGAGTTTTCCTGCATGTGTGAAATGAGTTGTATGTAACTCTTAGTGTCCCAGAGGGAGCTGTGCAAAGTCTGATAAATATCCTCCTGTCTCTTGAGTCTGAGCCGGTTGGGGTTGAAGTTTGAAAATGAAAACAATCTGTTGGTGAAGAGTTAGTTTCTGCCTGTTAGTCTGCAGAAGATGAACCAGACAGGGATCAGAGTCTCAAAGCTGCACAGAGGGACAGGTGTCCTTTAATGTGGTGCAGCGATCTACATGTTGGACTTTATATTGTATGTTGTGGTTGGTTTTTGTACACTGTGTCTTTTTATACACACTACTTTTAACCATAGTTCTGTTTTTTTTGTTCACGATCTTTGTTCAGCTGGAGGTCTGTGAAATGTGTTTAACATTGAGAGCAACTAAAATTCTTTGTATGTGTTCATTAGTTTGCACAGCTGTTCCTGATAAAGTGGCCACTGAGTGTAGCTGCTGATTAATTACTGTAAGTCAGTACAAATACAGTATAAAACTGTGTGTGTTGAGATGTTTGAGGATCATTAAGTGTAAGATTTTCACCACGTCATCATTTCCTTCAAACAAACAAGCTCTACTTTTGACTTTTGATTTTTCACCTGTGAGGCTCGAGTCTTGTTTTTAGAACCAGAATCAGCTTTAATGGTCAGGTTTTTGTTCACATACGAGGAATTTAACTCCAGTTTTGTTTTGCTCTCGATGTACATACACAGAAGAAGCATAAACACAACATCTCAGCAAACAACAGACAGAAAAAACCATGAACTAAAACATTTGTAGACAGAGAAACAAGAGTGTAATGAGGTGCAAAAGGTGCTGGACTCAATTCTTTTGCACAGGTGTTGTTATGAACATTTTCTGTACTACAACTACAATTACTACTATGCCTACGAGCAGTACTACTCTGTTGTATAGAGTATGTATCTTGTTTTGTTCAAACTAATAAATATTTTATTTTATGTTGTTTGTCATGAGACCCAGTAAAATAGATGATCTTTGTTTTCAGTTTCTGTCCTGCAGAGGGCGCTGCAACGCCATCAGTGCTCTTTCATTCCAGTGGTGGAAGAAGTTCTCATGTACCAGCAGTACGACTCTGTGAATAAACTCTGTTACATGTAAAAGTATAAGACATTTACTCCCAGTATCAAAGCTCGGTGGGCAGAGCAGCCCCTCTGAGAGAGTTTCATCACAGAGCCGGTTGAGGTGCTAATTTAACTACATTATACACTGTTGGGTACTTTAATCTACACAAAATGTCACATTTCATTATTTAATCAATTTATATATATTTCATATTTAAGTTAAACCCTAATCTGCAAAGTAACTAAAACTGTGTTGAAGTAAAAAGTACTAATTGCCCTGAGAGATAAAGTAGCATAAAACATACCAAGTACCTCAAAATAGTACTTAAGTACTGTACTTTAGTAAATGTACTTAGTTACATTCTAACATTGCCAAAATAAACATTAATCCATTTAATTAAATTAGATAAGATTCAACTTTATTGCCGCTGAACAAGTAAAAGTACAGCAAAATATAGTAAATAAGGTGATTAAGAACTGAACAGATAATTTGCATAATTAGCAGGAAATATAATTATTTATATGAGTGTTGTAATATTGAGAACGTACCGACCAAATCCAGTTCAGTACTGATCGTTGATATTGTTTCTCTCTAAAATATTAAAGCTGCGCCTCACACTGAGGCTCGGCTCAGAAGAATCCACACGATTCTTACAACTTCTAAAATCTGATGTTTTGTTATAAATTAAAATACTCAGCAGTTTATACAAGTAACAAGGAATATTTGCTGTTTTTAATTTTGATTGTTTATCTTCATCTGTATCAGTTTTAGAGACTGTGATTTTATCTAAACACAAAATATAAATCTCTACATTAGAAAAATAACCAACAACAGTTTGTTGGTTTACAAACAATGAAGTTTTGTTCAGACTTTAATGTTAATGTGAAATATATTTATATTTTGAAGTCATGTTTTTATGATTTTGCAACACATTGCTTCATTTTATGATGAAGCAAAAAAATAAAATACTGTTACAATAAAAGTCCTGCATTGAAAATGTTACGGCTGTAAAAGTAAGTAAGTACAATCAGGAAAATCTCCCTGTGCCTGCTGGATTCTATCAGATCATTATTCCTCATCATTAATGTAAAGCAGCATGTTACTGCTGTAGCTGTTCAGCTCATTCTGAATTATTTTGTATCAGACTGCAGCTACTGATTGTTTTTATTCTGGATCAATCTGCTGATTATTTTCTCCATTGATCAATTGATTTGTAAAAGTTCAGCCTTCACAGTCATCCAGCGTCCAAAGTGACACCTTCATGATGTTTGTATCCAAACTTCAACATTATTAACAAACATGCAGTTATTTCAATCATTCAGAACTTCAGACGTGAGAAGCTGAAACGTTTTTACAGGAAAAATGATTTAAATGTGTCAGTCAAAGAACCAAACGCAGACGAAGCTGCAGGATGAGCTACAGACGGGCTGGACTGGGACAAAAAATCAGCCCGATGTGGCCCACCAGAACCTGACAGACCCCCCTCATCAACACAGCATCGATGTATTTAGGGGGTCAGATTAGGGGTGAGATGAAACACTGAGACGTGATATTGCACAATATTGGTGTCCATGGCTAAAAGGCAAGAATATATTTTAATAGACCTAGTATTTCTGAAAAATATTCATTGATTAAATATTTGATGGGGGGGGGGGCACAGCTCTCCAAGTGCCTGTGCCTGCACTACGTCGGGTCCTGCAGCTGATGCTGAAACTACTGCGGTCCCTGCCGTTGTTGTTGGGTCGTGACGCAAGAAACAGAGAGCAGAGGGGGCGGGGCCTGTAAGAGATGTGACTGGGCCACAGTGTCAGTATAGAAAATCACCCGAGGCGCCGCTGTCCACGCTCTGTGGGCCGATCATTAGCCCGTTTTAAAAAACAGTTATAAAAATAAATAATTTCCGTTACACCGGCCCCAAAGGTGCGTCCACCGGACATTTGCCAGATTACCAGTCCAGCCCTGGTAACAGAATAGTTTACAGGCAGGTTCTGGTTCTGGTGACAGGAGCTCAAAAGCAAAAAACCACAAGGCAAAACAGAAACTGCAGTAAAGACAGCTTGTATAAACTACTGGAAAGTTTAATTTATTAAAAAAACATATTTGTATTGTATGTATTGTTCATAAAAATGTAAATGTGTAAAGTCACTAAAGCTGTCAGATAAATGTAGTGAAGTAAAAACAGTAGAGTATCTCTCCATGTGGTGGGCTAGAAGAAGAAGGAGGCGTGAAAAGAAGAGACTCAATCCACAAGTAGCCGACCTCAAATTTGGCCACCGGCCTGCTCTCACTTAAAATCTGTTTTTTCTTTCTTCTCTACACATAACCAGGGGCGTTTCCCTGCTGTTGAAATGTTGGGGGCTTAGCCCAGCACAGAAATATCCAACCTACCCAAAGTAAGTCTAAAGCAACAATAAATGAAATATCCATCCATCCATCCATCGTCAACCGCTTATCCTGCGTACAGGGTCGCGGGGGGCTGGAGCTAATCCTAGCTGACATTGGGCGAAAGGCGGGGGCCACCCTGGACAGGTCGCCAATCCGTAAATGATATATATAGCCTACATTTATATTTTATAATTTTATTTAGTAGTATTTTATAATTGACACTGATGTTATAAATTGGAAAAATACGGGCTTTAAACATTCTGGTGAATTTCTTTGCACCAATTTATTGAGGAAATGTCTCAGGTGACAATTCAAAATAAGAAGAATTTAGTGTAATATAATGCAGAAAGGCTGTCAGGCATTCTGTATTGATGTCAGATATGTTTCTCCTGTAGATCAACTTTTCTCATTTAATTTAATCCCAGCTGAGTCTACATAGCTGAATACAGCTGAGTCTGGAGTTTGAGCCAATTTATGGAAATGTCTTCATTTTTATAAAGGGAAGGATAAAATTTAGGTGGCAGGTGACAATTCAGAATATAAAAATATAACAGAATGTAATGCAGCAATCAGTAGCTTTTTTTTGCTTATATCCACATATCATATATAATTATGTTTTTGTCTCACAACACAAGAAACAGCTCGAGCAGAGGGGGAGGGAGTGGGAGCTGTATGAGATGTGATTGGGCCAGCCTAAGTCAGTAGGCTATAGGCCTGACGCTTTATGGGCCGATCTTTGGCCCAGTTCACGTTACGTGAACTTTAAACAAAATGTAGTGTAGGAGCCATTTATGTTTATTGTTGGCATGGTATTTTATTTTGTTTAGATTTATTTACATTAGTATTTTGGACACTGGGTGGCAGTGATTAGATGCACATGGTTGTATATAGAGGGCATAGGTGACAGGAAGTGGAAGGCACAGGTAGGGGGAGCACCAACAGTTCTCACCAGACCACAGGATCAGACAGACCACAGGATCAGACCATAGCAAACAATGGGAAACAATCAAAGAAACAAACCGGTATGTTAATCTTTTTTTGTACAAATTTTCTGCAATAAACTACAAACAACAACAACAACTATCAATCTGGAAAGCCATCTTTTGTGTCTGCGTAAGTTCATTTCCCTACCTGTGCATGATGGAAAAGGATCAGGACTAAATGTAAAGCAACGAAAAATTGCCGTTACATTAAGTGAGAACTCTTGCTCTATGAGTGAAATTGAGCCTGTAAAATGTTGGATGACGACTGTTTTCACGGAAGAAAACCGATTGTTTTTTCTTTTCACAACAACCGACGCCGCAACTCCCAATCAACGGGACATTGACGCCACCTGTGCGGAGCCGATTGACGGAGATTGGAAACTCCGAAAGACAACGCGCAGGCGGAGGGGGTATGTGAACATTAAGCTTTATTGGAAAAGCGATGATCAGCGTGTGGAAACTGCTAAACTAAGGGATTTCATGACTAAATCTATAAAGTCACAACAATATCGGCTCTTTGAAACTTTCTGCCATTCGCGTGTGGTTTAACGGATCACGCTAAAGAAAATCAAATGTCTATTGTCAAGTCTGACGTTCCGTCGCAAGATGGCGATGTTGCACAGGATTCTGAAAAAGAAAAAAGGTTTATTAAACACACTGCTAAAGGTTTGGAAATGTTCATTGAAAACTGTCAGAAAACAAGAAACTTGAAATGCAAACAAGCTAAGAAGTCAATGGAAATGTTGAAAGAGCTCATGAAATCAAAGGAGAATGCAAATGAAGTACAATCTAACTTGGTTAAACTGATCAATATCTGTGATGAAGCCAAAGAGAATCATGAGTCATTGGCGAAGTTACCACTGCCTGAAAATGAACTTGAAAAGCAAAATCAGTGGTTTCAACAAAAAATGGGAACTTTTGATGGTTTTATACAGGACGTAAATGTGTGGTGTTCAGAGGTTGGAGGGCATAAAACACACAGCATTGTTGAAAGCGTAAACACAGATGATATTGGACCGGATGACAGTGTTTCTAATGTATCAAAACCCAAATCAAACCACAAATCAAGTTCTTCTTCATCACATGCATCTTCAACATCTTCTGCTCGCATTAAAGCTCAGGCAGAAAAGGCTGCTCTCATGGAACGGGTTGCTGCTCTGCAGAAAAAGCATGACCTTGAGGCACAGGAAGAACAACTGAAAAGACAAGAAGAACAATTGAAAAGGAAAAAGGAACTGAACGAGAAATCAATTGGGAGCAGTGCTGTTCTCTCACCTCATACATGTGGGCATATTGGGGCCGGTGAAGAAGCCTGTCTTTTCTCTATTGTTCCAGTACAAGTAAAGACACCCAAAGGAGACAAAGTGTTACAAACATATGCATTTTTGGATCATGGCAGCTCATCTACCTTCTGCACAGAAAGCTTGATGAGAAGACTGAACATAACAGGACCAAAAACCAGTATTCTTCTGCGAACCATGAACCAAGTGAAACCTGTGACCAGTCATCATATCTCAGGTTTAGAAATATCAAGTCTGGACAAAAATGATTTCATTCAACTGTCCAATGTATTCACACACAACACAATGCCTGTTTCCAAGCTCAACATTCCCAGACAAGAAGACCTGATACAATGGCCTTACTTGAAAGACGTCAAGATTCATGAAATAGACTCCGGCATTGACCTGCTCATCGGCACAAATGCTTGAAGGTATTGGAACCTTGGGAAGTGGTCAATAGCCAAGGTGATGGACCATACGCTGTGAGGACCCTATTGGGGTGGGTCATCTATGGTCCTTTGAGAGGAGACAACGATGTCAGGGATGAGAATGGCTGCCCTGTCGCTGCTGTCAATCGACTGTCTATTGTGAATCTAGAGGAGCTACTGGTAAAACAATACAATCATGACTTCAATGAAGGAACCAGCAAGGAAACAGAGGAAATGTCCAGAGAAGAAATAAAATTCCTGGATATTGTGAATCACTCAATTAGGATGAAAGACGGTCACTACTGCCTAGACTTACCTTTCAAGGAAGAAAATCCCAGCATGCCAAATAACCGTTGCATAGCAGAGCAGCGCATCCAAAGCCTGAAACGCAAGTTTGGTAAAATGAGATGTTTCACAATGAATATACAGCTTTTCTCAAAGAAATGATTGACAACGACTATGCTGAAATGATACCAGTAGATCAACTGAAGCGCAATGATGAGCAACTCTGGTACATCCCACATCACGGGTTTACCACTCAAGGAAAGGAACCTTAAGAGTGGTTTTCGACTGTGGTGCTGGCTTCAAAGGTACATCGCTCAATGAACAACTGCTACAGGGTCCAGATCTTACCAACTCACTCATCGGAGTACTCATCCGATTCCGACAAGAACCGGTTGCTTTGATGGCTGACATCAAAGCAATGTTTCCACCAGGTCAAAGTGTCAGAGAAACACATTGACTATCTGCGATTCCTATGGTGGCCTGATGGTGATGTGCAGCAGGATCTCGTCGAATACAGGATGAAAGTACACCTCTTTGGAGCAGTGTCATCACCGAAGTTGTGCAAACTTTGCTCTAAGAAAGACAGCTGAAGATAACAAAGCTCACTTTCCAGCAGAAGTTATAGACACCGTGAAAGAACAACTTTTACGTAGATGATTGTTTGAAATCCATGTCCTCAGAACAGGATGCTGTTCTTATGGTAAGAGACCTGACTGCTCTCTGCCAGAAGGGAGGATTCATACTGTCAAAGTGGATCAGCAACAGTCGTAAAGTATTGGCATCCATTCCACAAGAAAACAGAACCAAAGAGACAACGGAGTTGGACTTGGACCGGGACAATCTGCCGATGGAAAGAGCACTAGGATTGCACTGGTGTGTCGAAACAGATGTGTTCAGGTTCAGAATTACTGCACAGCCACGAGCATACACTAGACGCGGCATCTTGTCCGTGGTTGGCTCTGTTTACGACCCTTTAGGATTCCTAGCACCATTTATTCTGACAGCCAAACTGATTATGCAGGAACTCTGTAAAAAAACCTTGGATGGGACGAAAACATACCCCAAACTGTTTCTCAGCAGTGGACAGGATGGCTAGCAGATCTGAACAAGATGACAGAGTTTAAAGTGGACCGTTGCATGAAGCCCACAAGCTTTGGTCAAATCAGAAATGCACAGCTGCACCACTTTTCAGACGCCAGCGAGAGTGGATATGAGTACGGTTTCATATCTCAGACTGGAAAACAATGACAAGGAGGTGCATGTTGCTTTCATGATGGGGAAAGCAAGAGTATCACCATTGAAGCAAGTAACGATTCCCAGATTGGAGCTCACAGCTGCAGTTCTAGCCGTCAAAGTTGATATAATGCTTCGAAAGAATTACAGCTTCAACTGGAAAAATCCATCTTCTGGACTGATAGCACAACAGTACTGAAATATGTCAACAATGAAACCAAACGTTTTCGAACATTTGTAGCAAACAGGATCTCTTTTGTAAGGGATGCTACTGATGTGTCACAATGGAGATATGTTAGCACAAAGGAAAATCCAGCTGATGAAGCCTCTAGAGGGCTAGCAGCAAACCGCTTCTTAAGCTGCACGAGATGGATCAAGGGACCAGAGTTTCTCTGTCAACCAGACAGAGAATGGCAGAAACATCATTTAGAAACTTCAATCCCTGCCAATGATCCAGAAGTCAAGCAAGACATCACAAGCAACCTCATTGTTAAAGGTCCATTGAACCCCACCAGCTCTCTGATAAACTATTTCTCTTCATGGAGAAGTCTGTTGACAGCTGTAGCTTGGCTACTTAAGGTAAAACAACTATCTTATCGCTGACTAGAAAAAGAAAGGAGATCCAGACTGCTGCAAGTAGCTTTAAAGATGAGTCCAGCCAACTAAAGGAGATGCAAGTCTTTAAAGCAACACTCCAAGGACAGTGTTTACATCCTGAAGATCTGGTTCAAGCAGAACATGCAGTCATCTCTTTCAGTCAAAGACAAATCTTCGAGGATGAACTATCTACATTAGAAGCTGGTAAAATGGTGTTAAAAGAAGCAGTCATCTGTATAAACTGGACCCGGTGTTGGACGATGGACTTTTGAGAGTAGGTGGTCGCCTGAGTAAGCTAGCGATGCCTGAAGAGGCCAAGCACCCAGTTATCCTCTCAAAAGACCTGCACATATCCACACTGTTGCTACGACATATCCATGAACAACTTGGCCCACGGAGGAAGAAATCACATGCTGTCACGACTCCGTAAAAAATACTGGATTATCAAAGCAAACTCTGCAGCAAGAAGGATCATCACAGACTGTGTTATGTGCAAAGCGACATCGGGGAAGAGTTGGAGAACAGAAAATGGCAGACTTACCTCTGGAAAGGATTCTACCAGACAAGCCTCCATTTACAGATGTAGGAGTAGACTACTTCGGTCCTATAGAGATCAAGAGAGGACGAAGCCTTGTTAAAAGATATGGCGTAATCTTCACCTGCATGGCAAGCAGGGCTGTACATCTTGAAGTTGCACATACTCTTGACACAGACTCCTGCATCCATGCATTACGAAGATTTATTTGTCGACGAGGTCAAGTGTTGTCTTTAAGATCAGACAATGGCACAAATTTTATTGGAGCTGAAAGAGAATTGAGAGAAGCACTCAATGCCTTGAATCAGGACAGAATCCAGACTGCTATGCTTCAGAAGGGAATAAAGTGGTACTTTAACCCCCCAGCAGGATCTCATCACGGAGGTGTATGGGAACGTTTGATCCGCATGGTTCGAAACGTGCTGCGCTCTGTTCTTAGCCAACAAGTTCTGGATGATGAAGGATTGCAAACTTTAATCTGTGAAGTTGAAGCAATTTTAAATGATCGACCCATTACAAAACTTTCTGAGGACCCAATGGATCTGGAAGCACTCACCCCAAACCACCTTCTTCTGTTGAAAACCAAGCCAATACTGCCGCCTGGACTCTTCGTAAAAGAGGACTTATACCTAAGGCGCAGATGGAGACAAGTGCAATACATGGCAGATCTCTTCTGGAAAAGGTGGACACAGGAGTACTTACCTTTAATCCAAGAACGACAGCGGTGGCCTAAGGTGAAGAGGAACTTTGCTCCAGGTGACATAGTTGTGGTGGTTGACTCCACTGCACCACGAGGCTCCTGGTTAATGGGCAGAATATTGGAGACAAAGGCAGGCGCACAAGGCCTTGTGCGTACTGTTCGACTTCAGACAAAAAACAATGTGCTTGAAAGACCAATAACAAAGATATGTCTGATTAAAGAGACTGAGATTTAGAGACCTCAAGGACTGGTGGTAAAGACCAGATCCCAACAGGTGCCATGTTCTGGAACCTCTGGCCCTAAAATGACTATTTCTGAAAGAAGACAGAAGAAACTCTAAAGAAGATTAATTGCCAACACGTTTTTTGTTGTTTATAAAAAAGTGTAAAAAAGGAAAATGGTGTGTGTGTATATAGCTCCTTAAATTATTTTTTCAGTAATTGTTATATAAAACAATTAGGGGCCGGTGTGTAGGAGCCATTTATGTTTATTGTTGGCATGGTATTTTATTTTGTTTAGATTTATTTACATTAGTATTTTGGACACTGGGTGGCAGTGATTAGATGCACATGGTTGTATATAGAGGGCATAGGTGACAGGAAGTGGAAGGCACAGGTAGGGGGAGCACCAACAGTTCTCACCAGACCACAGGATCAGACAGACCACAGGATCAGACCATAGCAAACAATGGGAAACAATCAAAGAAACAAACCGGTATGTTAATCTTTTTTGTACAAATTTTCTGCAATAAACTACAAACAACAACAACAACTATCAATCTGGAAAGCCATCTTTTGTGTCTGCGTAAGTTCATTTCCCTACCTGTGCATGATGGAAAAGGATCAGGACTAAATGTAAAGCAACGAAAAATTGCCGTTACATGTAGCACTGAAGCCTCCGCTCTTTGAAGACCTGCTGTGAGACAGGCTGCATCATGATGATTATTGCACATTAACATGGAAAATATTTTTGTTGCTGTTGAGTTACATTCGGGGCTAAAGCCCTGCCGATGCACTTATAGCCTAATGTATGTATAATCCTGCATGTTGTGATTTTATTTCATTTGGTTTCAGTATTTTCAGCTGGTTTAAAGCTCAAACTGTTTTTTGTCCTGAGAGTCCTGGAGGATATTTAATACAGCCAGCAGAGGAAAGGTGATCACATCATCTGACCAGTTTCTGTTTTAATGTGAAGGTACACGTTGATCCAGTGAAGGATGGAGATCGGCTCTGTCGCTTCTTTGGCTGTCTGGAGGTTTCTCTGGATGTTATCTCCTGCAGAAGGAGGAGGTGAGTGAAGCTTTTACTTCAGAGATATAAAGATACAGCGACTAAGAGCGTGCCTTTTAACCGCGACAGAAAAGAAGGGGAAACTGAGATATTGAACAAGAAAGAGGCAGGAGGGGCGGATACAACGGAACTAAACAGATAAAACCCATCCCTGCAGCAAGAATTGACATGTCATTGCCCGGATGTTGTATCATAATGGTTTGGGCGTGTTCGTAGCGTCCAGTCATCGGATTTAATCAAACATTAAAAAGCGCTTATTAAAAAGAAAAAGGTTCGTTTAGGATCACTTTATCTAATCTTGAGCTACTGAGAACTTTTTAGAAGGATTGGGATACATCTGATTCATGAAAAATCCAGATTGTGCTGATGCAAAACGAACTAAACACATTTTCCACTGCAAAACAATATAAGCGAGCAGCAGGGACCGCGAGGGGAGCGTCCTGCTGAGGACCAGCTGGGGTTCGGTTAAATATACTTCTTGTGTCAGCCGTCAACAACAGACACCCAGTTCACCTCAAAACAACTGCTGACAAGATCAGATAGTTTTAATACACGTAAATATGCATTTCCCCCTTTATCATGCTGTCTGACAATACAAACGTCTAGCAAGCAATAGATAAGGTAGGCTATGGGGTGAAGTATTAAACATTTGATTCAACAGATTCATCAGGACATTTTTTCCTCAACTATTTATTGGAATTATAAACGCAAACAATCAGGAGAAGCTAAGAAGAGAAAATACATAAATAAAAATAAAGGAAGGACAAAGAAATAGCAAAAGAAATAAAAAGAGTGAGGTGGATTTAAAATACTTTATCAATTGTCCAAAAGAAATTGGTCAAACACCTTGTTTATCTTGACCGCCTTCTTGTTCTTAATGTTTTTAATTGTGGTGCTAAAAAAAACAGAGGAGGGGGTCGCAAAGCTCCCAGATAAGATTGTTTTGGATTATTGAGGACATTGTCTAAGATTTTGCTCAATGCAGGTTCATTAGATGCCTTTCAGATAGGTGAGTAACTTTACGAGTGCTTTTTCAGTGGATTTGGTGTGTTAAAAATGTGGATGTGCTTGTTGGTGTTAAACTGTGTGTGCGCCTTAGACGGCCTGTATTCAGGACATGGTGTTGTTTATCAGTAGGCCACTTTTCTTTCGTATTCACCACCATCATGTCTTGCCTCTGTGTCGAAGAGGTTGCCGTGAAGAGTCTGTGTCATTTCAGCACAGTTTGTAGTGAGCTGGAACAGCAGTTGTGTGCATTGCAGCCTTATTGTGCCGTGTCTGTGTGGGTTCTCTCCGGCTGCTCCGGCTTCCTCCCACCATCCAAAGACATGCGGCTTTGGTTGATTGGGGACCCTAGATTGTCCTTATGTGTGTGTGTGGCTGGTTGTTTGTCTATGTGCGGCCCTGCGATGGACTGGCGGCCTGTCGAGGTTGTACTCCGAAGGCTTTTTATTCATCCACACGCTTCCATCAGTCTCAACATACTCAGAGTTGATTGAACTAATTCTGATTGTCGTGGAAATTTAGATTCCTGGTAAGAGATTAGGCAAATAATGGAGTTACAACCAACCGTTGTCTTTGAAGAATTTATTTAACAAAAGAGAATAAACAGAGAAGTACTACAACAGAATCAGCTGGACCAGAGGTTCTGTCTTCTAAGACAGTTAGTAACGTCTGGCCCAGAACAAAGTGATGCATAGTCATTTACACAGTCTGAGTATCTATGTTTTGGGTAACAAAAGGATCCTCTGCCTGCTCTGCCTGGTCCCAGACAAAACAGGAGAGGAACAGAAAACAACTCCACATCCTTGACTTAAACCCTACACAGCTGTGGACAGACTAGCAGAATCAGAATAATAATAAGAATAATAAGAATAATAATAAAAGGAACATGTTGAAGCTTAAACAATGTATAAGACATAATAATAATAAAGGAAAAATAGCACTATTATGAGTACTTGCATAAATGGATAATAAGTGTAAGAAGAATACAATTTTCTGCCCTTACACTGATCAGCTTTTCTGGAACTGAAAACTTGGAGTTTCACATCTCAGACTCGGTCAACTCAGAGCTCAGAGTTTGTTAAACCTGCTTTCTGAAAAATGGCCATGATGTGTTGCAGATGCTGAGGTGTCCTGTGTTTTTATGGAGAGCTGCATCTTACCGTGCAGCTTCCAGAGCGGCACTGATGGAGTCATCCACTGGACTCGGGTGACAGCAGGAAACTCTCTCGTCCACTCCTACTACAACAACCAAGACCAGCTGGGATACCAGGGCCAGCACTTCAGAGGCAGGACATCACTGTTCAAGGACCAGATCTCCAGAGGAAACGCCTAGCTCAAGCTGACTGGGGTCCAGATTCAGGACCAGGGAAGATACCAGTGCTTCACCAGCATCACCAGAGGCAACAAGGGGTCATTTATCAACCTACAAGTGGACGGTACGAGAAACACACAGCAGATACACAAAACCATCAACTTGTGTTTCCTTTATGTTCAGTACATTTCTAAATGTATTTGTGCCGTCAAATTGGTGAATTAAAAGTACATATTTTTCATAAAACTATTAGTGAATCCATCCGTACAAACAGCATTAAGATCCTCTGTTTTTGCAGCTCCGGTCCATAAAGTCCACATGGAGCAGGAAGAAAACAGGATCACCTGCAGCTCAGAGGGGATCTACCCTGAGCCTGAACTCACCTGGTCCACCAGCCCTCCGTCCAACGTGGCCTTCAAGAACACAACCAGAGTCCAGCAGACTGAACAGCAGCTCTACAACATCTACAGCTCTCTGATACTTTCAGACAGGGTTACTGATCTGGTCTACAGCTGCACCGTCAGCACTCGCAGGAACAGGAGGAGAGCCACTTTGAGGGAACTGAGTGAGTATTACGTCTAATCTGTCAACTAAACCAAGAGACCAGGTTGGTGTTTGCACTGATTTTAAAAGATTCCTGTGAATTCAAATATTCTGCAAACTAACATACAAACAAAGAAACAGTACAAAACACAAAACCTTATTTATCAAACAAGTATCCCTTCTTATCTGACAGTATCTGTATTAACTGATTCAGGTGTTTTGATCCATTTATTAATTTTTCCAGCCTCTCTCAGTGGTTCCAGCTCTGACACAACAATCCCCTGCTCTGCCTCAAACACTTCCCTTCTGAACTTCAGCCTCGTCTGGAGATTCAACCACAGTCGGATCATCCTGACCCGGACCAGGACCAGCGTCCCCTACACAGTCTCAGAGGAGTGGAGGCAGCAGGTGAAGGGTGTGTCTGAGTCAGGCAGCCTCACACTACAAGACTTGTCTTTGAAACAGGAGGGGATATACACCTGTGAACTCAGCGATGATGAGGAGACAAACATAACCAACATCCTGCTGAGGATAAAAAGTAAGATCAAGTCTAAATGAATAAAAACTGTCTGTCCTTTAACCTCTCAGCATAAAATGTCAGGTTTAATATTTGGGCAGAGTTTCCACCAGAGGTCACAGAGGCAGTTTATCAGTTTAAGAGCCCAATTTTTGTTGCACATGGACAAACACAGTTGGGGGTTATACACAGATGAACTATTGTCAGTCACACTGCTGGAAAAGATGATGCTGGTTCTGCTATGGCGTTTTTTCATTACCAGTATCAGCTCAACTCTCCTCAACTCGACTTTACTCGACCAGGTTTTGCCATCCTCCATTTTCCATTGCAGATATTAACCAGAGATAATACCCCTCAATGTTTTTTTTAAAATTCTTTATTTACACAAACATTACATCACAAGTTTTACATTCATGCAGTAGTAGCATTGTAAAGTAAATACTCGAGGAAGTGCATAGTCAGTGTAATAAACGAAAAGGACAAGTTTGGCAAAATAATCTAAAGTTACAAAAATTACAAGCAACACATAGGGTTAAGGCTTTCACAGCTTTATAGTTTATACAAAATTTTAAAGTGTCCAGGTATGATTTTCAATAAGAAACAAAGACAGTAAAGTTTGGTTTCTGGTTGGCACATTTGCTGGCATGTATGTGGAATTTTACTAATAAAATAATGAGATTAATGACAAACAGTTTATTGGCAGAAATTATGTGATTAGATAAACCAAATAATATCTCATCTTTTTTGAGACTGAGTTGAATATCTCATTTTCTATTTAAGAAGAGGTTGAGGTCCTCCCAAAGAGTCTGACTGTACATTCCCAAAAAAGATGAGATGTTGTTTCATCTGTGTTGTGACAAAAGGAACAAAAAGGGTCCACATTTAACAAATATCTTACAATAACATTTAACAGGATAACATCTATGCAGAATTTTCAGGGAGCCCTCACGCACTTTAATGGAGAATTTACCAAGGAAAGAATTTCCTTGGTAATAGCCATGTTTTTTCCCCAGTCTATATTAACATGCTGATTATTCCAGAAAAATACAGAGTTAGGCTTACTGACTGTATTTCTTTCTATAAGTTCCCTTATACACTTATTTGTTTGATTTAAAAAAGGATCTGAATTACCTATATAAAGTTCTGGCAGTGAGGTTGGAGGGATAGTGTCGCTGGTAGTTAATGAGAGCAGCATTTTAACACCTGAAGGAACAGCTTCAAAAACAATTGCATATTCTCTAGGAGGCACAGGAATTTTATATTCTGACAAACTCATTATGAGTAAACATATTACCCTCCTTGTTAAACAATTGAGAGACAAGTAGTAGGCCATTTGTGATGGCCCTGCCTAGTTGGGTGTTTAACTGTGTATTGGGCAGTTTACTGATTCCCTTTTGTCCCTGAAGGTATCAGCGCCCAAACCAGATTGGGAGCAGCTGGGTCAGACGCTGTGGGAGGATAAATACTCCGGCCCTTTTGCTCTCGCTCTCTCTCTGATCTGGTCCCCCTCCTGCCAGCAGCAGCAGCCGCTGCAGCAGCACTCCTTTGTTTTGTTACATTATGTTTGTTACCACTCCTCAACACCCAAGCGCCGTCTCCTCTCCGCATTTGTCATGGCCTTTGAGCCGGGTTTTGACATCATTATCGATCCAATTTTTAAGGAATAGGGATTTGTGTTTGAAACAAATACCTTGGTTATTCCAGATGAAGTACTTGTGGGGGGGAAAGTTGTTTATATACCATAGACCAGCACAGAAGCAGTTTATGAAAAGTTTACAGTTTTGTAGGAAGTTTTTCTATTTTAGTTACATCTTAGTAAAAAATTGAAACCTCCTAAGGCTTTAAAGACATATGTTGAGATAAAATTCCATAATGAGTTCAGATGTGATAGGTACCTTTTTACACTTAATTTTAAAAGTTGAATGTAGAGTGTGAAAGTCTAAAACATTGAAACCACCATTGCTCAGTTTGTTACTCATAACATTTTTTCGGATGAGATGGGACTTTTTCTTCAATATAAAATCAAAAAGTATCTTATCCACCTTTGAGCATAAATCTTTAGAGACATCCAGACATTAGCTATTGTACACAAGTCTAGAAAGAGCTTTAGCTTTTGAAAGCAAGACGCGACCAGTTATGGTTAAATCTCTTTGAATCCATAAATTAAATTAATGGGTTAAAGTTTTCATAAATATATGAACTATAAAAACACCAAGGTATTTAACTTTTAATTTCACTGGAATTTCAGACACTTCTAAATCATTGCATGACTGGATGGGAAGTAATTCACATTTAGATTGAGCTTCAGACCAGAGGCTGCTGAAAATTTATCAAACAATCTCACCACAACATCAATTTGAGATCTATCCTGTAAAAATAATGTTGTGTCTACAGCTAGCTGACTCAGACAGATTACTTTTCCTGCTATTGAAATACCTTTTAAACTGCTTTTTTAATAAAGGTGGGTAATAGTTGCATAGGAAGAAGAAATAAATATGGAGAAACAGGACAGCCCTGACGAATTCCTCATCCTATTCTGAACCTTTTAGAAGTTCAATGGGGCAATTTAATCAAACTCTTTCCAGAAGCATAAAAGTTGCGTACTGATTTTTTTGAAAAATTCTCCAAAACCAAGAAAATCGAGCGCTTTAAACAGAATGATGTTCTATGGAATCAAAAACCTTGTGAAAATCAAGAAACAGAATAAAACTTTCATCTTGTATTAAATCTGAATAGTCTAAAATATTAAGTATGAGTCTAATATTATCATGTCTGCCACACAAAGCGCCATTTTGGGATTCATCTATAATTTCATTTAAAACTTTTTTAAAAATTTATTAGCTAAACATAATGCAATTATTTTATAATCGATGTTTAACAAAGTAATGGGACGCAAGTTACCCAAGTTCAAACTATCTTTTTGGGGTTTTGGGATTAGAGTGATTAGGCCTTGGCACAGCGAAGAAGGGAGTTTTTCCATTGTTAATACTCTCATTGAATACATCAAGCAAAAAAGGGGTCAACTCTGCTAAGAAAGCTTTATAAAATTCAGCAGTCAGTCCATCATTTCCATGCGACTTGTTCATTTTGAGTTTCTTAATAGCATCTTTGATTTCTATAATAGTTATGAGTATCACTAAATGTCTGGTTAACTTTACTAATTCTTTTAACATCCCCCAACGTGTTAAAAAAAGCAACCATTAGATTCATATAGTTTTATAATCATTTTCACAAATGTCAGAAATAACTTTTGGATTGTCAACAATCGTGCCATTTTGGGAGAGTCTTGTTAACCCATTTCTGCTTTGCCTTTGCTTCTCTAGTTTGAAGAACTAACTTGAGTTCTGTTCTCCCTCTTCAATCCATTTGGCCCTCAAGCGTATAAAGGCCCCCTCGGCTTTGCTGATATATAACTGATCTAATTTGGTTTGCAATGTTTGTAATTGTGCTCTTTGTATTTCAGACATATTATAAGGCAACATAGATGACAGTGAAATCAAATCAGCTATCAAGCTATTTTCTTCTTTTTTCTTGTCCTTCCTATTACTTGCACCAGTTACCATTAAAAGTTTTCTTAACTCAAATTTTAACAGTTCCCAGTATTTCCCAAAAGCCATTTCACTTTCTGCTATTTTAAAGTATTCAGTTATCTTTTCTTTAATAACCGAATTCAGAGATTCACTACGTAAAAGTGTATTATTGAGTTCCCAATAACCTGGAATCCTCTTATGTAGCCTATTTAAAGACATTCATATTTAACAGAATGGCTTTATGGTCGGTAAGAGGTGTTGGCATAATATCAATTTTACAGTGTGAATATGTTAAGGATTCAGAGATTAACCATAGATCTATCCTCGACTGTAGAGAACCATTTCTATGTCCATGTAAATTCTTTTGAATAGGGATTGTTTGTTCTCCATATCAATTAAGCCTCTCATTCATAAAATCAGTCATATAAATTTTACAGCTAGTGGTGGTGAGGCAGGAGTCCAAAAACAAAGTAATTCCTACAGAAATCCAAGTTCAGGGTGACAAGATGAGCAAGGCTGATAACAGGAACAAAGTATATACAACGACAGACTGTAACAAGAACAATGACTAGACAAAGACCGAAGGGAAACAGCAAACATATATACACCAGGGACAAATGAGTACACAGGTGACAGACATGAGGCTAACGAGACACAGGCAGGCAGAGAGGGACAACAGGCGAGAGAAGCACAGCTGAGACACATCAGGTAATCAAGCAAAGCTAGACAAGGACACCAGAGGGCTGTTTCACAAAAGTAGAATTTAGAAATCCAGGATAAGAGATAAAGCTAGGCTTGACCTAGTGTGATCAGTGCATCCTGGCTTTATCAGTTTCACAAAGGCCAAACCAGGCTCAGAAGGTGCGACTAAGTCAAGCCAGGTGTAAGTAATTCAGATAAATGGGCGTCAACAACTTTTTTCAAGAGACCACGCTGTCGATCACAGATTCATTGATGCTGAAATGTAAAAGACGTGTGCAGCATACTTTATTCTCTGTTACTCAATGAGTGTAAAAAAGGTTTTTGATGAACAAATGCACATAATATAAAAAAGAAAGAAAGAAAAGTATTAAAACAGCGAGAAAGGTGTGGCAGACAATACTTATATACAATACTTAATTAGTAAGTTGCTAAAAGAATCACTGCTCCCAGCTGAAACTGTTAATTATAACGTTACCATGAATAGTAACGTTATGTCAGACCTTACAAGTAAGCACCGGACCTTAATATGTCACTCAGCAAATGTATTAATCACAACCACTAATCAACATACTGTCTATTCAATTCAATTTTATTTATATAGTGACAGGTCACAACAAAAGTATTTATTTTTCTGGCAGCATTACTACTAGTACTAGTATTGCCCATTTAACCCTATTTTGAAATAATATGTAATGCTGAGATATCTGAGTGGGGAGTCTGGGCGTCCTCCCCCAGATGTTTTTGAGCATTAAACACTTTTCTGATGTCTGAAGAAATATTCTACACCAATTTATGGTGGAAATTATTTTATATAAATTTTATTTATATAAAAAGGAAACAAAATTCAGCTGGCAGGTGACAATTCAAAATATAAAAATACAATGCAGTATCAGCAGCTTGTTCAATTAGCTTAAGTTTCAGTGCACACACCTTTCTTCTATGTTTGCACAGCATGTTTTCTTATTAACCTTTCTTAAAGCCTTTTCAGTTATTTACCATTTTTTAGTGCAAGCAACATTTTTGACAAATACTTTTAAAAAGTGTGTGTATATATATATATATATATATATATATATATATATAGTAGGCTTGGCAGAGAGGCTGGAGGTCTGTCAATTTTGTGTGAAAATGGTTTACTTGTTTAGTCAATATGGATAATAGATAAAAAGTCAGTGTTGTGGTGCTCATAGAAAATACTGTATGATATCTGTAAGTTGACCCTGAGGCTGTAGTCATACAGCACATCCATAGGTGAACACTGCCTGCTGTGCTGACTGTTATGTGTTTTACTGTCATATGTCTGAACTGCACACACTTGAAAAAATTAACAAAATAAAAAACAGAATTAGATATGGAGATAAAAAGAAGCACTGAATATATTACAAAACCAGCAACTACAAAGAGAAGTGATTTAGTGATTTAGTGTACTAGAAGTACACTGTAAGCCAAACTGTAACACAGTGTATTGCGGTAATCATTGTTTTCTCTCCCAAACACGCAGTTGTTTCATGAATAAACAGTCCACAATATATCCTCCTTACTGAAGTAGGACTATAATTTGAGAGTATTATAAAAAGACATAGGAATCCTACATAGTGTGTGTGAGTTTCTTGAGTGACATATAATGTCCGGTGCTCACTTTTAAGGCTCAATATAACATTATAATTATGACAGTTTCAGTTAAGAGCTGTGATATTTTTAGCTTCTCACACATTCAGTCGGTCAACAATTGGCTGCCACTTTCTTTAGCTGGTTTATTGCTGTACCCGTGTTACTTTTTCTTTTATTTATCCTTTTTTATTATTTTTATTTTTTACAAGGGCTTTCATTCCACATAAACCTAACTTACTCGCTGATGTCATTGTGTGCAAAGTATGGTGGACACATCTTCTCTAGTTATGAAACCTAATAACCACAACCTACTATTTTAATACAGGCTACTGAAAAATATGCAGAACACACAGGCCTACATAAGAACATGGAATGACTGAAAAAAAACACTTTGGTTTCTGATCGGCGTGACCGCTGACTGAACAGATAAGGCACCAGGATTGACTAAGCCTGGCTGTTAGCCTGGTCTGGAGCAGGCTAGCTGCACAGAATAAATCGCCATGGTAACTTATGTGCTACTGCTTTTGTGAAACCGAGTCAAGGCTTAATTCAGCCAGGATATCTGGAAAATCCCGGCTTAATCCCTTATCTTGGTTTTGTGAAACAGCCCTCTGGTACAGAAGATTACCAAAATAAAACAGGTAGTAAAATTCACAAGGACAGATCTACCAAAGTAAAAAACACAAAAAACATGGAAAGACAGCAAAGTCAGGACACAGACAGAGACGGGACCAAACAGGAGACAAGACTACACTAAAACATGGAGATAAAAGACTAAGACAGACCATCAGAGTACACAGAATATGAAAACACTAAACATGAACTAAAGTACAGGACCAAGAACAAGATGAGAGACAAGACAGTTACTAAGAAATCTTAAAGCGAAAGAACCAAAACAATAAAGACTACAAAACTCCAAACCATGACAATATCAAATAAACACAGGAAAAACAACACCACAAAGCCCAAATCCTAACAATAAAGGTTCCGTTTACGTCTACTCGGCCATCTGTCAACATCATTGTTATAACCATAAACATTACCCATTAGTACTATCTGATTATTATATGACAGAACTATTAGAATGTAGTGTCCCTGTGGGTCAACTTGAGTGAGGATGATCTTGCCGTTGAATTTGTGCTTAAGACTTAGTGTTCCTGCAGAGCGGTGGCGTCCATGTAACATCCATAGATCCTCTCCCCACTGTGCTTTCCAAAAGTTGTCTTTATCAACAGAATGAGTTTCCTGGATCAGACAGAAGTCTGCATTAAAGTTTTTTTGCATAAAGAAATAATGCCTTTCGTTTAGTATTGTCTTTCAAGCCTCAAGCATTAACGGAAAAAAGTTTGATAACAGAAATGTTAACTCAGAACAATTGTCACTGTAACCTGAAACTGGTTATGTGCAGAAAAAAACAACAGAACTTATCCTCCTAGTAGACAATTTTCTTCTCCTGACGGGCTTGTTGGATTACTGGCTACAAACTGCTCCGTTTTTCGCGGTCTTCGGTAAGATCCTGCTCGAATCAGAGATTTTCCCGCTTGAGATATTCAGAGCGTTTGGACATCTTCCAGATTATGTCTCAAAATGTCTCATTGAGAATTGAAGGATGACATTGCGGGGTTGTGCTTTGGCTGTTTGTTTTCTGCCAAGCCTGTGAACTGATTCAATCACTTCACCAAACTTTTCATCATGGCCGGGAGCTACCTTTTGGCATATTTCGATAACCTTCCTTCTCACCTCCTCCGCCTCTTTTTCAGGCAGACCACGAAGGCGTAGGTTCCATCTCCTTTTGTATCGCGCTAATTTCAGTTGTTTTCTAGTGAATCTTTTCTTCGGCTTTGCTCACTGTGGTTTTGTATTGTACCTTTTATATCCTGTATGTCAGCAGAAAGAAAGTTTTCCCTTTTTTGTTATGGGCGCTTTCGTAGGCGTAACGGATGGGCAACCTTCACTTTTGCGTTTGTTTGAAGAGTCGTGTGACATTACTGCAATGCCACAATCAAAGACGTTTATGCTATTTTTCGAAAAGTTGGAGGACAGTTTCGTAGGTGCAACCTACTCCGCCGCCATCTCACTACACACAACTGCTGCGACGTGATGTTCAATGCGACTCAGCAGCGACCCACAACCAGCTGTCCCTTGATTTAAGGATACAAAGACAGATAAGCGGTATGAAAACCTTCCAGCTGTGTTTTCCTCTGCCGTTGTTGCTGCAGCGGGAGCAGAGGGCTCTGTGAGCGGGCGGCTGGCCGGCCTCACACGCTCCTCCGCATGCTTCCCCCGCCGCCACTTGGAGCTCCTCAACTTCCTGTTGCTGGTGCAATGACGACGCAGTGAATGGTGACGATTCTCTCTGACCAATCAGCAGCCTGCGGTGTTTTCACATTTTAGTTTCGCCTCAGCTCACTTGGGCCTGGAAGCAGATACAGGTACAACTTTTACACAATGGAAAACCAAACAAAGGAGAGTAGAGTCGAGGCGAGCTGATCACTGTGCCGTGGAAAAGGGGCTATAGAAACGTATCAGAACACAGTTCAATATTAGCATTATTAACACACTGCAACCTAACATGTTGATGCTACAGTAATTATCAGTCAGTCCACTGGTGGAAGTTTGGTTAGTAGAAAGTTCAATAAACTGAATCTTTTTCTGTTTCAGGGAGTCAAACTGGCGTCACAGGTCTTATTGTAGGTTTGGTGGTTGGAGCCATTTTGGTTGTAGCAGGCCTTGGTGTGCTGTACTACAAAAATAACAAGGTAAGAAAACACATTCTGCCTTCAGCTGCTAATTATTTATTGTGTAAGTTTGTACTGATGATGATGATGATGATGATGTGTGTTAGAGGAAGAGGACTAGACAAGGTATAGATATAAAATGTACTTACATTTACATTTATTCATTTTCATTCAGGGACACAATAATGGATTGAACCAGGGTCCCTCATCCCAAAGGCAGGCGTCTTATCTATTGCAGCATCAGCAGCCCCCTTACTTACCTGTGGTAAGTATATCATCTGTACTGAATACAGAAGAGTTCTTTCACAAACAGTTCACCTTTAAATCATGTTGCAGGACAAGCTGTAATTCATCTAATTAATCAATAGTTACTAAAATAATCCTTCACGACCAACCTAGACCCACTTTGTATTTGTATTTAATTATCACTTAATTCTGTTCTGTTGTTGCAGAAACCTTCCCCTGAAGAAGAAGAACCAAACCAGTGTGTGAGTGAAATTTCTGACCAGATATCCTCCAACCCACTGCTGCAGTGAAATCAGGTCACACTGTGCTGCTCTGCACAGCTACAGTCAGCTCCATCCTTATACATACATCAAAAGAATGCATGACAATCACCTACAAACAAAATGACTAATTACTACTCTAAATTTACAGTGCATGTCTCTATAGGGTTGTTAGATTATTTATTGCAAATGAAAATTGGCATCAAATAAGAATGTACCTTAGGCTGTAGCCAACAGATGAAGAGCCATGTGGAGCCATAACATCACTTCAAAAGCCATAATTCACTAATCCATATCCCTGTTTTCACACTATTTTACCTCTAAATTATTCTTCTGTATAGATTTTGTCTTGTACAGTTATATTTATTTGACTACCGTGACCCTGCCTCCTGCTGCAACCTGTGCAATGTTCAATGTAAATATAAAGTGTGGATATAACTTTTATTCATCTATTATATCTTGTATTGTCTATTCTGTTTATTCTGCTGGAGCCCATCCCAGCTGACACTGAGTGTGAGGCAGGGACTGGTCCACAGTCCATAACAGGGCACACAGAAACCAACAACCACTCACATTCACACCTCAGGGGAATTAAGAGTGACCTATTAACCTGCGTGTCTTTGGATGGGAAGAAGCCGGAGAACCCTGAGAGAAGCCACACAGACACGGGGAGAACATGCAAACTCCAAACAGAAAGATCTGAGACGACCAGGGTTTGAACCCGAGACCTTCTTGCTGTGACCAGATCTTCTCTATGCAAATCAAAGACTCTAAAGAAGCTGCTAGAGGGAGAACAAACACACACATGAACAAAACAGCAGGTGAGCTTAGAGACACCAACACAGTCCATGTGCCCAAGACCTCAAATCCATTTTGTGATTGTGCTTGTGTCATTGAAACAGGGCCCTGAGCCATCATGGGGCCAACCCAAATAAAAGGTTAGGTTACCTTTAAAACTGTTTTCAGATGAGACAAAAGTAACTAGAAGCTCCGTAGGTGTTTCTGAGTATCAGAGGTCTTTGTGAAGGCATCGCTGGGGGGGTGGATACCAAGTGTTTAAGACTTTATAAAAAATGAATGTATAAACTCAGTAAAAGCAGAATGTATGTACAACCTGTTTTATTGGGTTGCAATAGATTATTCAGATGTACCTAATAAAGTTGGCACTGACTGAAGCTGACTGATGATTGGACTGATTGTTTCTGGCTCAATACAAACAGAAGGTTTGGCGTCTTTGACGATTGTTATTACAAAGGAAATGATCTCATCGTTTTCTTCAGACGTTATGACTTTTGACATGAAAGTGAAAAAGATTCAGATAAATTATCTGTGAGGCTTTTTTCTGTGATGATGCAGCAGTATTTTTATTTTTTCAATGTTTTCTGTCAAGGCCTGGTCAGTAGGTGGGATCAAGGTGCTGGCAGTCTAACGGGGGCTCATGGGAGGGCAGGTGCCATCACACACAGGTGATGCCAGAGGGGAAAAGCCAACTGACCGCCAAGGATGCAGCTGCTGTGGCTGTTTGTTTGTCGTATTGGAAAGATGTCGATGGAGATGGAATACTGTGGATGTTGTTACGGCTGCCACTGGCTGCCTTGAGGTAACTGTGTTTTTAGTGCTTCTGGCTGGCATGCAAATCCCAGCTGTGTGAGTCCCTGTCGAGGATTGGTTCTTTGGAGCTGGGACCGCCTACTTCCTGGTTGCTGTCCTCTGGCCTCTGTGATTGGTGCGGCTGTGACTCTGACCTCTTTTTGTTAGTGTTTTGTTGAGCAGAGTAACTGTCCCTGGACTAGACCCTCTGTTGTTTCTCCTTTTTTTTTTTTGTCAGCACCTATATAGCCTCTTTTTGTTTTTATTTGAGTATCTCCTTTAATTAAACTTTTGACTTCAACCAGAGTTCAGTTGACCTTTTTCCATCTTCTTTCCAATTTGAAATCACTTGTTACTGCCTTACCGTAACGAGCTGGGTCGTGACATAAATGGGATTATACACTTTTCATTTAACTCCCGGACGAGCCCCCATTTATGAAGACCATTTGTGCAGCAGTAAACTTTGTTTATGTTTATCAAGAGACCAACAGCGAGATATAAAGAAATAACAGGAAATTGTGAGAAATTGAAACCAAAGTAAACTAAACTAAAGCAGAAAATAAATTTTGTTGCTCATAAGTTCATATAAATCATAATAACGAGGATTTAGTTCCACATTGAAGCACACAGAATGAAGATGTGTCCAAAGTGACTGAAAAATGATGGTGTAAGAGTTCAGCAGGTTTTATGTGTCATGATAATCAGGAGGGAGTTTAAAAGATGTCGGATTGAACGTCAGTGGAACTTTTGGTTTCTCTACTGACTTCAGGTGTGAGGTATAGAGCAGGTTGCCAGTTAATCGGAAGGTCAGCGGTTCAATTCCCAGCTTCCCCAGGCTGCATGTCAAAGTTTCCTTGGGCAAACTCAAAAGCAATCAGCCACAAGGTGACACAGAAGCACAGCGACAACCTGATAAGGAACAAAGGGTCAGTAAATGTAGTCTGCAAATCCAATTTAATTTAAGTTAACTGACCAATCATTTCATCTGTACTTGTATAAACTGTGGGGAAGTTTAAATTATCACAAAAAAGCATATTTTATAAACCCTTCATGTGTTTGTAAAAATGTTCATTTGTAAAGTATTAATGTAAAGAGTGATATTTCTCTTAATTGGTTAATGGTATGTTTTTATTTCCATCTTTTAATGATGTATCAGTCTGTTTTGTCTCCTTCTCTGCGCTTCATGTGTAGCTAATAATCCTGCATGTTGAAGTCATTTTATTTCACTTATGGCGCGTTCAAGACCGGTCGGAACTGGGATATTTCCCCATTGAAACTTCCGACTTCCCACATCAAAGCGTTCCAGGTGCATGGTGGTGCATGACGCCGAAAGTGAACGAAAATCATGGGTGACCGTGACAAAGTGTGCACACAGTTTCACCCTCAGCAGTGCTTTAGGTGTTAATTAAAAGGATGGCAGTTTAACTGCAACAACTGACATAAATAGCCCACATTGGTTCTACTCCTCTAGCTACATTAGTTGGTTGCCCTCAAGTAAGTCAATGTTGTTGTTACACTTTGACCAGATGTTTTGACATTTTTAACAATAGCCTAACTTTTATGCAGAGAAGGTGACTTTATGAGATTCTTTTCTGTAGCCAGCTACCTAATTTTTCTACATCAATATACATGCAGAACAGGTTTTAATATCTGATCAAATGTATTATTTAAATTTAAATACATGAATAAAGGCAACTTTTTGTTGCCTTTTAGTTTATGGTTTACCATTTACAAAGTGTGCTTCCATGGGCGCTGACATTGTTTTGTGACGTCATTCAGCTGCTACTCGTGAAGTCGGGGTACAGATTTTTTCTCCGAGTTCACAAGTAGGAAATCCGACTTCAAGTGGCGTTCAAGGATAGTTTTTCTGGTTGGAGGTCAGAAATTTCCCAGTTTTGAGGTGCCTGGAACGCAGCATAACTGGACGCAGTCAACTGCAGTGTGACATCATTCTGACCTTCGACGCTCTGAGAACAGGAGGATAACTGAAGGCTGAGGCAGGGTGAGTGTTATTCCAACATTTTATTATTTTACTGTCAGAGTCTCTTTTCTCCCTGTGGACTGTAGAGGAAAGAAACGTGAGAGGGAACTCAGCACTTTCTGTTTCATGTTTTTATCTCTTGTTGGGGACTGATGTGTTGTGAAAAATGTTCAAAGAACCAGAGAAAAACGTTTCAGATCTCAAACTTACAGCTTCTAATTCTTTGATTGATTGATTGATTATACTTTATTCATCCCACAACGGGGAAATTCTCTTGTTACAGCAGCATTTAAACAATAAAAAGCAGAACAATCAAACAACCAGTAAACACAGAAAAACACAAGCAAACAATAGACAACAGGCAGGCTGTAGAAAAAAAAAAAAAAAGTAAAGTGACGTCAAATTAAGGTATTGTAAAGTGCATATACAATCTTGCTGTGTAAGTGACATTGAAAATTAAATTGAGTATGTAATTAAAAGTAAAAAAGCAAAGTATGTATGCAAGATTGCCAGTAACCAAAAATAATATTGAAAAGTAAATTACTAATCATGTAATACAGGTATTGAGTCTGACAGCAGCCAGAATGAAGGACCTGCGATACCTCTCCTTCTTACACCGTGGGTGTATCAGTCTGCTGCTGAAGGAGCTGCTCAGGGACCCCAATGTGTCGTGCAGGGGGTGAGAGGTGTTGTCCATGATGGATGTCAGCTTAGCTAACATCCTCCTCTCCCCAACTTTCTCTATGGGGTCCAGAGGACAGTCCAGGACAGAGCTCGCTCTCCTGATCAGTCTATTGAGTCTGCTCCTGTCCCTGTCCGAACTGCCCCCCCTCCAGCAGACCACAGCATAAAGAATGGCAGAGGCCACCACAGAGTCATAAAAAAGTCCTGAGAAGAGTCCTGCACACTCCAAAGGACCTGAGTCTCCTTAGCAGATGGAGGCGACTCTGGCCCTTCTTGTAGAGCACATGGGTGTTGTCAGTCCAGTTCAGTTTATTGTTTAGGTGAACACCCAGGAATTTGTAGCTCTCCACAACCTCAATGTCCGATCCCTGGATGCTCACCGGTGAGGAGTGGGATGATTTCCTCCTAAAGTCAACAATCATCTCCTTCGTCTTGCTGGTGTTAAGCTGAAGCTGGTTGACCTCACACCAGCTGACAAAGTCCCTGATGACCGTCCTGTATTCCAGATCGTTCCCCTCAGAAACACATCCAACAATGACTGTGTCATCGGAGAACTTCTGGATGTGGCAGTGGGTGGTGTTGTACGTGAAGTCTGAGGTGTAGAGGGTGAAAAGGAAGGGGGGAGAGCACCGTACCCTGAGGGGCACCTGTACTGCAGTGCACCACGTCAGACACACAGTGATGGAGCCTCACATACTGTGGTCTGTTAGTGAGGTAGTCCGTTGTCCACGCAGCCAGGTGTTGGTCCACACCGGCACTCTCCATCTTCACTTTGAGCAGTGAAGGCTGAATGGTGTTAAAGGCACTGGAGAAATCGAAAAACATGACTCTCACAGTGCTCCCGCTGTCCTCAAGATGGAGCAGCGATCTGTGCAGCAGGTAGATCACTGCGTCGTCCACCCCAATCCCAGGCTGGTAAGCAAACTGCAGGGGGTCCAGCTGTGTGCCCACCAGGAGTCGAAGGTGACGCTTAGGATGATCCTCTCCATGGTCTTCATCAGGTGAGAAGTCAAGGCAACAGGCCTGAAGTGGTTTGGCTCCCTGGGGCTGGCGACTTTGGTACTGGGACCACACAGGAGGTCTTCCACAGGGCTGGGACCTTCTCCAGGCTCAGGCTCAGGTTGAACAAGTGCCTGAACACACCACAGAGTTGGTCAGCACAGTCCCTGAGGATGCTTGGGCTGATGCCGTCCGAGCCCGGAGCCTTCCTTGCCTTGATCTTTTTAAATTGACATCTCACCTGATCATCTGTTATAGAGAAGGAGGAGGAGGGAAGTAGGCCAGGGAGGTGTGAAAGAGGGGGCTGGAGGGTATGAAGAGGGGTGCTGAGGAAGCAGAGTCAAATCTGTTGAAAAACAGATTCAGCTCATCTGCCCATTCCTTGTCTCCGCCAGCTTGTTGTCTCCCCACACCTTTGCCATGGCCTGAGATGTCCTGCAGCCCTCTCCAGACGTCCCTGGCGTTGTTCTGCTCGAGACTCTTTTCCAATTTCCTCCCGTAGATGGCCTTCCCCTTCCTGATCATTAGCCGGAGTTCCTTCTGGACTCTGCGCAGCTCCTCTCTGTCCCCTGATGCAAAGACCCTCTTCTTTACATTCAGCAGGGCCTTTATCTCAGAGGTGACCCAGGGTTTGTTGTTGGGAAAACACTGGACAAGCTTGGAGGGCACAGTGTTCTCCACACAGAATTTTATGTAGTCTGTGATACATTGGGTCTTGCTGTCAATGTCGGTACCATGGGGGCTGCAGAGTGCTTCCCAGTCTGTTATTTCAAAGCAGTCTCTGAGCCTATCACTGACCTCCTCAGACCACTGATTCACAAGCCTCTTCACAGGTTGTTGTTTCACCACAAGGGAGTAGTCTGTGACCAGATGGACGAGGTTGTGATCTGAGCGGCCGAGCGGGGGGAAGGGGGATGAGGTGTATGCATCTTTGATGTTTGCATACAGTAAATCCAGAGTTGTGACGCCTCTGGTGTGGCATTTAACATACTGGGTGAAGGTGGGGAGAGCAGAGGACAGGGAAGCATGATTAAAGTCCCCGGAGATGAGGAGAAGGGAATGGGGTGCTGATTTTGAAGTTGAGACACGACAGTGTGAATTTGATCTGTAGCTGTAGCAGCGACCGAGGGGGGGATATAAACAGTCACGGCAATAACATGTGAGAACTCCTCGGAGGTAGTATGGCCGCATGCTAACAGCTAACAGCTCCAGGTCTCTGGTACAGAGTTGTTCCTTAATAGTGATGTTATCGCGGATGGCACCACTTATCATTCACAAACACAGCGATCCCCTCCCTTCTTCTTACCGCTCTCCGTTGCTTTCCTGTCCGCTCGTAAAAGTCTGAAACCATCCAGGGAGACGTGTGTATCGGGAGAAAGTTCACACAGCCACGTCTCGGTGAAGCACATGAAGCTGCATTCCCGGTACTCCGTCTGCAGTCGAGTCAGCGCCGTCAGCTCCTCCATCTTATTGGAGAGAGATCTAACGTTCCCCATGATGACAGACGGTAAACATGGTTTATACCGTCTTTTCCGCTTCCTGCGCCTCACACCCGCTCTGCACCCTCTTCTCCTTCTCTGTAATTCCTTTGGGATCTCCTGCCGCTCCGCACCGAGAGGGGGTGTGTAGCGCAGTGCTAACAGCTGATCCCGGGTGTAGAACAATGGGGCTGTCGATGAATGGGGTGCTTCGTTTGATGAGTTTCCCATAGCCGTGCCAAAAAGTTCCAAAAACAACAAGAGACAAGCTACGGATATAACAATACGAACCTCCATAGCTGCCCACTTGCTTAAAGTGTCGATGTGACGATAATAAAATAACAAAGAAAAGCAAAAACACAGTAAAAACACTAAAAGAGATCTAGAAGACTACAGAGCTGCTGTAACCAGCTGCCACTTAAGCGGCGCCATCTTCCAGTCTATTAGCAGCTTCCCTTAAGAGGTCTGACACTGAACGTCTGCCTGCTGAGTTTGACATTACTCCACAATGCTTTATGGTGGGGAAAATCCATGTAGATTCGACCGATGCAGTAAAATGCTAACCAACCAATGGGCAGAAGTTGACCCCTTAAGGCACTGCCCCTCCTCATTTGCATAATGAGGCACAAATGCATACAGAAATGTAAAAACGACAGGCAGAAATAAATAGCATTGAAGAAATAAATAGGGTAAAAAAAATACAAAGGAAGAATAAAACAGACAAAATATTATAACATGCACATAAATAAATACTTAAAAAAAATAAGTAATTAATAAATAAAGTTGAAGATTATAACGGACAATAAATAAATAAGGTAATTATTACAAAGGTGAATAAATAAAGAAGCTAATTAAAAGAGATATATACATTTATGGCTCACTGTATAATTTAATTTCTACCTACATTTATTTGTTTATTGTATTTTTGGGGCAATTAATTGTATGCTTATTTATTTATTGAGCATTTATTTATTTCTGTATTTATTTTTAAATATGATAGAGCTGGTCCTCCATAGATGTTTGATGGTGAAATGGAAATATGTCCTTTGGTGAGTCTTCTGAAATAAAGAGTCCAATCCAGACGGCTACTAGTTATGACTTCCGCTTTGATGTCGGAAGTCGGAAGTTTCAACTGGGAAATATCCGAGTTCCGACCAGTCTCGAACTCGTCATTAGCAGAGCCCTTTAAAAGACAGAGTCGCGTCATCTCCGTTCACTCCAATGGACCAGTTTTTCACAGCAATGGCGGATCATGGAGCGTCTGAATAGTTCCCGGAAGTTAGCATGAAATGCTAGCAGCGCAGCAGAGCAGCAATAGAAAATGCTATCAGGGATGCACGTTTGAAAGGTAAGAAGTGTAAAAAATGAGATTATATATTTTTAGCAAAACTGAATTAAGTTAACATGTGCAGTGAAACATGTTAGTGGATTTCCACACTAAACTAAAAGATTTAGGGACGTTTACGGTTAACAAATTAACATACTGGCAATGGATAAAGTTAGCAGCAGACAATAAACAGGGGCAGCCTATTAATTTATTTTAAAATAATGTATTTTTGGGGGTGGTATTTTATTTGATTTAAATATATTAGTGCTGCATGAATGAATGAAGGATTTCAAAAAATTATTTATTTATTTTGGGAGATTTACCCCTAATACTAAAAGTAGAATGTTAGCATACTTTAAAACAATCTTCATATTAAACATTAATTGTATTAGAGCAGTAGACTCTGGAGGTGGAGGAGCAGTGATGCTAAAGAGTACTGAGTGGACCGTGGTGAGACAGAAAACAACACATGAATATACCATTTATATATACTTCTTATACTTTCTTTCCTTTCTCTCAGTCTCTGCATCCTGTCTTAGCTTATGAGCTTATTTTCCACACAACAATTCAGGTTAATTTACCCACATTAATATTGGTGAACACTCAATTCTTACTGGATATGTTTACTGTAATTACATAATTACTTTGTACAAATTCATATCACATCATCATCAAAGTTCCTGTGTGTGAGAAATGGTTTAAAAAACAAAAACATTCACTAACAGCTTACACAGTAACTGATGCCAACATCAGCTGCAAAGCTGTTAATGAAGTTCCAAAATTTAATAATCCATAACTTTCTCAATCAAACCTGTAGCCATTTACAAGAAAGGTTGAATTGAGAGCAACTACCTTCTTCTGAAATGTCCAGATTCAACTTTTCTTGGATAAACATGACCTGGATGAATCTTTACAGATGTGTAGCTTTGTCTAACCCTTTCTCTTGTTCTCCCTCTCTCAGTACAAGAATCACAGAGGTTCAGTGGAGCCTGAAGATGATCTGATGTTTTAATAAAACAAAATATAAAGCCAGTGATGTGTTATTTCTTTGTGGAAAAAGTACCTCGACATATTTTATTGTTAGCCTCTTTAGTGATAAGGTCGCTCCTGTTGACCTGATTCAACCATTTTTTCCTCCTCCCCATGTCAGCTGGGAAACCAAACGTTCATACTCATTTTTCTGACAGACAGTTCAAAGACACAAACCACTTAACATGCTGTTTTCTAACTTTATTGGAGATTTATTAAATTAATACATGACAATCATTGATAATCACCTGTCTGTTGTCCTAAAGATACATTATTCAGTAAGCTCAATTAACCCTGGTACCATGGAATTACTAAAAGGTATGTTAGAAAGGTAAATCTCATCTAAATTTTGTGTGTTTGCAACACTTTCCAATGTAAGGTTTGCCAGAAATGTCCATAAGGTAGGTGATTGTAGCTGTTATTGTCAAAAATATATGTCCTCCTTTAAAAAAAAAATAGTAATCTAACTAAATTTATGTGTCAGTGTGCTGTACATATATTGTAAATCAACGCATTTGTTCTTTAAATGACCAGAAATCACTTAAAATCGCCGTTTTGTCGTTTCTCTCGCTCATTTTGAATTGCCCGCCTAGGACTTCCGGGAACTATCTGCGGTCTCCATGAACCACGTGACGATGTAGCGTTTTGGACCCCCGCTGACGCAACTCTCTCTTAAAGGGCTCTGGTCATTAGAGCAGGCAGAGGAGGCAGGGACGGGATGTGTGATCCACTTCCTGTTTGGATCTAAATGGTGATGGTCTGCTGTTCCGTGTGTCTGGTGGTCTGGATTTTTCTCTGGATGTTCTCTCCTGCAGAAGGAGGTGGGTTTAACGTTTACTTCAGAGATCAAATTAGCTTTATTGGCATGAATGTGTAACAACACTATTGCCAAAGCTTCGTACAAACTACATCAGAACAATAAGCCTCATAGCGACATTAGCCCATCAGTTAGTGCGTCCCGAGCTGCGCTGAACTTATTGGTAGGCTGCTTTAGAAAAGAAGCGAAGACGGAGAGACTGAACAGTAAAGAGGAGGTGTGGAGGGCAAATAAACGAAACATAACGCGTAAAGCCCCTCAGAGCCGACGTAAGTCGGTACCGTAGAAAGAGGCCTCGATCATCACCGCAGATGGTCCTGCTGACTGAATCTAATATCTTTGTCTGGACGGGAATCCTGATGTCGGGTTTAGCCTACAAATGCTAGCCTACCTGTTATCAGGACAAACTAACAAAAGTCCTTTTAATCCCCGAAAAGGGACGTGGATCCATAGTTGAAGTGCAGCTATTAGAGAGCAAAATCAAACTGTGAACAGAGCAAAGGCTCATAAACAGATCGGCTGATTGTTACAGGCACCGTTAGAATGGACGGGGCAAAATATCCTTTCAGGTGTGAGTCTCTAAATCCGAGAAAATAATGAGCTCGTTGTGGATGATTTACGCCTACAGTCAGTGTCTGAGCCGATCTGCACATCACAGCAATTCAGCTGCTGTGATGGTGAGCTATGGCTCAGGTTACTGCATCAAGAACTGAAGGGTCACACAATCAATTCATTACTTTTCTTCTTGGAGGAACATGAAGGGGAGCAGGTTGAGGAGTGGACAAGAAGATGCTTTAAATACTTAACCTCAGCTTTTAAAAACATTCCTGCATGAATGAAAATGTGAGCTCTCTGTACAAATACAATATTCATTTAGCCTATTTGTGTTGCCTCAGGCTTTAATAATCAGGGAAAGTCTGAAATCTGGTATAAGGTAAAGTTTGTGCATTTTATGTTTAGAAAAAAAGAATTAAATACCATTTTCTTTTCTTAATGTTGTGGTGCAGTGTCTAGTATTATTGTAAAGAGTAGTACAACTCAAACATGCCTTTTTAGACAAACTATAGGTCACAGTATTGGCAGAGAGGTTGACATAATGGAGAGCGTGGGAATGTCTGCTGAAGTGAAGACTCACAAAGGATCCTCATCAGTTGGATGCAAAGGGTGTAAAGGGAAACCAGATCCATGTCAGAGAGAAAAATCAGTCATGTGCAACAAATACAAAATACTGTCTTCAGAATATCCAGTTAATATTCTGCCACCTGAGGGAGGATCTAATGAAAAAGTGCTCTGATAAAAATATGTGTCTAAGTGTTGTGCAGTGATGCTACAGTATTAATAAATAACATAAATAAGGTAATAATTTAAAATTCTCATATATGTTGGTGTGTATATTAATAGGCAAAAAAAAAACATTTAAAAACACAACAATTACTAATTCAAACAATCAAAATAATAATAATTTGAATATTAGTACAATTATTTATTAGTTTAAGTTTCCACTGGTTGTCCTCAGTTCATGATGAGATATATTTTGCAGCTGCTATTTGACATTTAACATTTCTCCAAGTTCTGCAAGTTTTTTGCAAACATTTCCCAAACATTCATCCTCTAATCAAAGTTGTAAACTTTCAAACTCCAGGGCTCCAGACTAACTTTTTTTTTTTACTAGAAGCACTGAAGCCCAACACTGAAAATTTTTCGGGGCACAGGACAGACATGTAGGGGCGCACACCTTAAATGTTTTTTAAAAATATTTTATTAAGCTGCTGTTGTGCTTCATTAGGGTGTCATGTTGCCTCATTAAACTTGGTTTTCCCTGCATGTTGTAGACCACATCTAATCAGAGTCTCATACCCAGAGGAGACCTCCACTGTAATTTCACTAGTCTGATAGTAACAGCTAAGGCTTCTCACACATCAAAATAAACTGACACAATATCAAGAAAGGAAATAATATTTCACCTGTTTTCCTTATTAAACAGAAAAATACAACACTTCAATAGTCATTTCAAAGTTTCCGGTTCAAGACCTGTGCCCTGTTGGCCTCTTTAGTAATGCAGGATACTAACCTCTTACCGTCTGACTTTGGTTAGTGGGGGCACCAGGTCTGGTCCCACCCCTGAATCCGTGTATCTGTGTGCAAACGTGGGTGGCGTGGACTTGAGGCGGAAAGCGGGCAGGCTGAGGGAAACCAGGCTCCAAGATACCCTGAGCGGGACAGGCAAGCTGCGTCTTCACGAATGGAGCGGGGATCACTGGTGGGTAAACGGACGGCTCTGATTGGAAGTTGAGCTGGGTCTTTATTGCGGAGGTTGATTATGGAGATGTGTGAACCACTGCCAGAGACCAGCTAGAGCACCCCGCCCATTCCCCACATGTATACACACACACACACCAGAGAGACAAAGACTGAGAGGAACGATAAGGGAAGGGGCGGAGGAAAACATGAGGGCAGAAGATCGTCGTCGTCAGTTTTCTAACTTGAAAAATAATGAGGATGTTGTTTGCACCTGATGTGTTGCAGATGCTGAGGTGTCCTGTGTTTTTATGGAGAGCTGCATCTTACCGTGCAGCTTCCAGGGTGGCACTGATGTGGTCATCCTCTGGTATCATGTGACAGCGGGAAACACTTTTGTCCACTCCTACTACGTCAATCACGACGACTTCACGCACCAAGGCCAGCACTTCAGGGGCAGGACATCACTGTTCAAGGACCAGATCTCCAGAGGAAACGCCTCGCTCCAGCTGACTGGGGTCCAGGTTCAGGACCAGGGCAGATACAAGTGCTTCACCAGCACCATCACCAGCGACGAGGCTTCATTTATCAACCTACAAGTGGATGGTACGAGAAACACACAGTAGATACACAAAACCATCAACTTGTGTTTTCTTTATGCGCAGTAAATATCTAAATGTATATGTGCTGTCAATTTGCTGAATTAAAATGTTCTTTGTACCTAAAATTATTAGTGAATTCATCTGTACACAGCACGATCACGATCCTCCGGTTTTTGCAGCTCCGGTCCATGAAGTCCACATGGAGCAGGAAGAAAACAGGATCACCTGCTGCTCAGAGGGGATCTACCCTGAGCCTGAACTCACCTGGTCCACCAGCCCTCCGTCCAACGTGACCTTCGAGAACACAACCAGAGTCCAGCAGACTGAACAGCAGCTCTACAACATCTACAGCTCTCTGATACTTTCAGACAGGGTTACTGATCTGGTCTACAGCTGCACCGTCAGCACCGCAGGAACAGGAGGGAAGCCGCTTTGAGGGAACTGAGTGAGTATTACTTTATTTTATTTAAAATAGAGCATGTACAGTTCAAAAGTGTCACCATTTGATGAACTGTGCCAGATTATAATCTTGAACTAATTTGCATCTGTAGTCTCTTGGCAGGTCAAAACAACAGACCTGACGAAGCATGACTTAACATCTTTAACAAATTGTCACGATGGAGTTATTTTGGCATCAGTTTCATTTGTTTATTGCAACTAAATCACATTTTGTCATAAGGAGCACAGAGCAAGAGACTCTGCAGGAGGAGTGTCTCTTCCTGTCTGAAAACGTTTTGTCCAGCGGTCAAACTCACGCGATAAAAGCAATGCAAATTTTAAAATGGCGTTGTGTGGTAAAACAGCATAAAAAGTCGGGACGGGGAGTCGACACTCCGCCTGCATACTCGCTTGGACCCACTGGGTTGCACTGTGCTCCTAATGTGAACAGGCAGGCAGACAAGCGCTCTGCGATTAAATGCCAGGCGCTCTATTGAGAGCAACCATGGCAACTACTGTACACAACTGTATTTCCTTTCTGCCATGAGAATTCCCTCCTGTTGATGTCATGATAACTGTTCAGTTAACTGAGCTATACACTCACCGGCCACTTTATTAGGTACACCTTGCTAGTACCGGCTTGGACCCCCTTTTGCCTTCAGAGCTGCCTTTATTCTTTGTGGCATATACTTTCAACAAGGTGTTGGAAACATTCCTCAGAGACTTTGGTCCATATTGACATGATAGCATCACACAGTTGCTGCAGATTTGTCGACTGCACATCCATGATGCGAATTTCCCGTTCCACCACATCCCAAAGGTGCTCTGTTT
Source organism: Lepomis macrochirus (assembly GCA_024633595.2). Lineage (NCBI taxonomy): Eukaryota > Metazoa > Chordata > Actinopteri > Centrarchiformes > Centrarchidae > Lepomis > Lepomis macrochirus. Next base: position 10,552,040 of record JALXJV020000011.1, on the reverse strand, counting down.
GATTGAGATCTGGTGACTGTGGAAGCCACTGGAGTTAAGTGAACTCACCGTCATGTTCAAGAAGCCAGTTTGAGATGATTTGAGACATGGTGCATTATCCTGCTGGAAGTAGCCATCAGAAGATGGGTACTGTTGGGAATTATTCTGGAGCATTATAGCCTAAATGGTTGTCCTTAATTGCTAGAGTAAGGGTGGTCTACATTGTCATTATTTAAAGTGTTATTTTAAAGTGTAAAGTTAGGATCACAGTGTTAAAACCCTATAGTTCTGGGTGTGTGTGCTCCTTTCTGTATCTAACTGCCCAGGCTCAACAGTTGCACATGTTTGTGTGAGTGAGCAGGCTCGTGTGCTGAGGGAGAAGATGGCAAAGGCAGCATCAAAACACCTGCAAAGGAATTTGTGAAAATTTTTTTACAAAACATACATCAATATGGTCCATCACAGTAAGAATTTCTTGTTTCTAGCTCAGAGCACAAACAAGTCAGGTTATGGATGAAATGGCAAAATCAAGCACAAGGCAGGCCAAGGACACAGAGGAGGAGGAGCGGGCAGTCAGGGACTTTCCCACCAAATGCTTGGGCACGTGAAAATCTTAGACTTTCCCAGATCCAGCTTCAGTAAGCCAAGAAACAGAGCTATAAAAGGAGGTCCAAAAGGAGGTGAAAGTCAGTCGTTACATGGTTTTCATGTCGACTCGGGTCTCTGTTCTGGTAACAGAACGGGACTCTATTTTGCACCGATCTCTGACACACTTCGCAGGAACTCTTGGATTCTAATTGGTGTCTGTTTTTGTTGATAATAAAAATGTTGGTAAGAGTTCAAGCTTTCTTATCTGGCCAAAGTCTTGAATTTTTACACGACAGTACACTGTGTGATGGACATGGTCAGCAACAATACTCGGGTAGGCTGTCGCGTTTAAAGGATCCTCAGTTGGTACTAAGGGGCCCAAAGTGTGCCAAGAAAACATCCCCCACACCATTACACCACCACAAGCCTGAACCGTTGATACAAGGCAGGAAATTCTGACCCTACCATCTGAATGTTGCAGCTGAAATCGAGACTTGTCAGACCAGGCAACATTTTTCCTTCTTCTGTTGTCCAGTTTTGGTGAGCCTGTGTGAATTGTAGCCTCAGTTTCCTTGACCACATCTACATGCCTAAATGTGTTGCTGCCATGTGATTGGCTGATTAGCTATTTTTATTGAGCAGGTGTACCTAATAAAGTGACCATTAAGTTTCTGCAAACTCACAAACTGAGAGGATCGGTCTCTCCTCCATTGAGTTGTGCTGCGTACAAAAAAAGTTGAACACAATTCATCTCCGGCAGCGAAGGCATTTTAGTGGGATGGCGCCCGCTTGTCACTCCATCAGTCAGATTGCCATTCTCTTCCTCCCCGCTTGCCTCTCATTGAAAATTAAATACTAGGTGCAAAAACTGTCAAACTATCAGCATAAAATCACAGTTTAATATTAGTTGAACTTCTGCAGGTGCTGTAATTGTATTATGATAAATAACTTGTCCAACACTTGGAAAAGTAAAGGTAAAGCAGGTGTTTGTTAAGGTTTTAAGTGGTTGATAGTGCAACTGAAATTATGATGGCTTTAAACATCAAGCTGATCACCATAGAGGTGGTATTATCCTTTTTGCCTTTTTCCCCTCTCCTTTATTGAGTTATATATATTTTTTTGTGCTGTAACAGGTTTGCAAAGTGAAAAAGCTCAAAGTTAGTTCCCATCTCCCACAGAAAACTCTGCTCTGAACTGAAAACAGCTCGTTTGTAGTCCAGCATTTTCTTCCCTTTCTTGTGACGTCACAAGTAAATACGTGTTATAACGCTCGCCGAGCGGCTGCTCCGACACGCCCTCAGAAACAGCGAGCTGCAGCACACAGCTCTCCTCTCCCTTCCAAACACTAGCTACCCTCCAGGCAGTCAGTGGACATAAAGTTGTTACTGTGATGTAGAGACAGAGCTCGGTTAAAACTTTATGGATGAAAGATCCTTTGTTACAGATTAATAACTCACCGCTCTGAAACTCTTGCTCCAGGCCATGTTGCCAAGCTGGTCGGCAACACGTGCAGCTGAACCCGAGCTGTTTACCGGCTTCTCGCTGACCCGCCCTACTCTGCTTCTGATTGGCTAGCAGTCCTTAACTAGGAACTGAGCGTGTGCAACTCCCAACAAATTGTCATTTAGAGACAAAATGGATCACTCCATAGCTAAAATAAAGCCTTTAACACAGGGTGAGAGAAGCTGCAGCAATGTGCAGTATGACAACAAATATGGGTTTTTTTAAAAATTAAACCATGTAAACCTGTTCTGGTACGACCTCCAAATAGGATTTTGAACCTGGAAATGAGCTTAGTACCATCTCTTTAAACAGAGAAAATGTATCTGCTCTGTAAGATGGACACATGAACAAAGTCTAAAACTCTACAGACGTTCTTCAAACTAACACTGAAGGTGTGTTTCTCACCTGCAATATGAACATATTAACATTATTAACACACTGCAACCTAACATGTTGATGCTACAGTAATTATCAGTCAGTCCACTGGTGGAAGTTTGGTTAGTAGAAAGTTCAATAAACTGAATCTTTTTCTGTTTCAGGGAGTCAAACTGGTGTCACAGGTCTTATTGTAGGTTTGGTGGTTGGAGCCATTTTGGGTGTAGTTCTAGCAGCAGGACTTGTTGGACTGTACTGCAAAACTAAAAAGGTAAGAAAACACATTCTGCCTTCACCTGCTAATTATTTATTGTGTAAGTTGTTTGTACTGATGATGATGATGATGTGTTAAACAGAGAGGGGAAGAAGGCCAGACATGGAGCTGTGAATCCTTACAGTAAGTAGCCAGGCACATCTCATAAAATTAGAATATTGTGGAAAAGTTTATTTATTTCTAATATTTTATTCAAAAAGTAAAACTTTCATATATTGTTGTAACCGCTAAGCTTAAAGCAGCTGAGGGCTACAGAGAGGGTTAAAGCAGTTGATGTGTTACAGTGGCCGCTTTGTTTGATTTAGAAAGAAATGCAGCAAGGGTTCAACTTTCTTCTGTCATGAGAGATATGCTTTATTGTTGCACATGCAGCAAGGACAAAGCCTTCATTTGATTTTCTCTTTTCTTCAGACTTCTGAGCCAGAACTGATCTTTTTTGATTCATTATCATCTTTCTTAAAGTCTGAAGATAAACAGAAAATCTAAGCAAATCAAATGAAGGCTTCTTGTTTGCTGCATGAATTTATTTGGTTCTTTTGACTGAAGACGTATTAATGAAAGTTTGTCTGGAGTTTCACTTTGATGTTTTTCACCATTTAATTTTGTTCAGGTGTTTGCAGAAAGATCAATCGTCTGAAAGACCGAATGAAGAGGGACAACGTGTGGAAGAAGGAAACCCTGAATAACCCCTGAGTAACTACAAGTAAGCAATAGCTCACGACAGGCCGTGGTGTAGCCTACGTGAGGCGTTGCCGGCAACCCCCTTCACTGTGATTTAATAAGTGTATCACAGCCTGAAGGGAGCTATTGCTTTTAGAAAACTGTTACCAAGTGTGGGAAAAAGAAAGTCTGCTAACAGACGTGCTACAATTTGACTTTGTTTTATAGAGGGTATGCGTTGATGTCACTTCCCCTTCCGGAACACGCTGGACTGAGTGGCGTGTTGAAAAATTGTAGTCTTGTCAAAAGACTGAAATAACAAACAAAGTGCAGTGTGACACTATGACACAACAACTCCCATGAGTACCTGCACATCGTGTTTGCTCATTGGTCCATTAGTGAATCACATTGTCTTGCATGCTACTGAACAACGACACTGTAAACCAGAAGACGCTGTGGAGATTAAACCCGCGGACTGACCGTCGGACCGAGGCCTGTTTGGCCTGCCGTTATTTAGCAACTTAACCAGCAGCAGTGATGACAAAGCTTTTTTAAAATCACGAGAATCCACACGACACGCGCGTCTCACTCTCTCACCTCTCTCGCGAGGATACGCACGTAAAATATGACATGCAGACTTTTGGTAAAGTGAATATAAAAGTTGAATCTGTCACAGGGCAGCCACAGCCCCTCAGACCTGCAGACCGTCAGACCGTCAGCCTCCCGTCTGCTTTTAACCTGATGGTTTGATCTCTGTCATCACACGCGACTGGTCGCACACACACATCATCACAGCGGTCAGTCAGTGCGTGAGCGTGCGTGGCCGAGCAGTGTGGAGAAGAAATGCACAGCAGAACGCAGCGGTGCAGCTCTTTCCCATTTTAGATGTGTTGTTTGTGTTTAAGCTGATTCAACACTCAGTGAGCGTAACTGCGCTCTGTGACATCATGCGCTTACCCTCTATAAAACAGACATTTCTTTATGAATACAAAAAGTAGTTCCACCAAGCTGCTGGTGGGCTATGACAGTTGCTAAGCAACATACATCAAAAGATGAATTATTAGAAGTATTTAATTATGCATGATGCCGCTTTGTTGTGCAGCCGCCAGAAACTGTGCAGCGTCAGTAGATTGACTTTGGTAATTTATAAGGTAATTTATAATCTGCTTGCTCTTTTGTGCCGGTGGCCAGCAGCTGCCAGAAAATAATAACACTTTAACATTAAACCTACCAGAAAGGGTGGAACTGTCTTGTGTTTGCTGATTAGATTATATATTATGGAGATTATAACTCGAACCCTGTTTGTGCAGAGTGATACGGATCTGTGCAAAGGAATTCGACGTCATACCCGTTATATACGCTTATTATATCACTGCTATGAGCCAATCAGATTGCTTGATTTGAGCAAACCGTTTTATAAGATGCAACAACAAGCTGCTGCTGTGAAATGAAGTCACACTTTGCTGCTCTGAAGTTTAACTGCATTAAACTAAAACTTAGAGTGGGCAAAGCATTCATGGAGAAATCCATCTTAGGTGGACAAGACCAAAAAATACTTTTATTTTGTTCTGATATCAAATCAGCTGCTAATAACTTTGAGCGTTAGACTGCATGTGATGAGCTCACCCACCTCAGAGAAACTGACCTGCCCTGCACTCACGTGTTCACGTCAGGGATGGTGCTTTCTAGTAACGCAGCAACGCAGCGTTACTTGGATTAGTAAAACTAGTAACACTACTGGTTACTGAGAAAAGTAATAATATCACAGTAACTCGTTAAACTCCAACACTGTTCCCAGGTTTTGGGGAGATCTTCTGAAACGAGTAGTAGCCTACAAAAGCCTTTAGTGTCTCCAGAGGGAGCTGTGCGAAGTCTGATGCAGGCATTTTCTGACTTCAAAAGAGCTCCAGGTGCATGATGGGTTGTGACGCCCAAAGAGAACCAAAAACGATGGCTGACCGTGACAAACTGATGTTTCTTTGTCAAGTGGACCCTCAGCAGTGCCCTTAATTAAAATGATGGCTGTTTTTAATGAAAAAAGTCAGTAAATGTTGTAGGCTATACTCCCTAATGTTATCAAAGGTTTTGGCATTTACATTTTACTGAATAACTTTTGTGAAGCGACGATGACTTGGAGATTTTTTGGTGTAATCACTTACCAAGTTTACATAGATGGTACGTAGAACACATGGAGTCAGAGGCCTAGTTTACACTGCAAGATGTTTAGCTCGATTTGTCGGAATCGGCTAACCGCCAGGCTGTGATCGGGCTAAAGACAGAGACGCTGTCAGCTGGTGTGACCTCCTGTCACTGATTAGTCACGTAGTGTGAACGCCACGACTTAAAGACTCCTGTCACAAGACAGCAAGTCGTGTAGTGTGAATGGCACGGCCATCGGGTGACGCTGAAAGTCGTGTAGTCTGAAAACACACCTGGTTTATTCAGTTTTTGCTAAATTATGCTGGTTGGACCAACATTATTACATTGATTATTGACAACTATAGATAATTATTGTCTATTACCTATAAGTATAGATAATTATTGACAGTTACCTCTCGTCCACACTGTAAGGAAAGAGTAGCCAAGACGTCCCTTAAGTGCCTAGGCCACAAAGAAAGTAAAAAATGTAAAATGAAAAGTGTGCCACACGTTTCCCCCTAGTTGAGATAACGGGATAATATCACAAAGTGCTGTTGCCTTCCTCTCTGTAGCTTTTGAGCTCCTGCAGACTCTGTTAAATTGTTAAATGTCTACATTACTTATACAGTAGCTAACAAGAGACAAACACAAGTGCAAACACTATATTGAATACATATGAAGGAGAAGAACAAGTAACGTTATTATTAGTAGTAGTAGTAGTAGTAGTAGTAGCCTAGTAGTGGTAGTAGGAGTAGAGTCGTCTGGTCTGTTAGAAGTAAGACAAGAGGTGAAATTTGGACAAATGGAAGAGCACACGTATTATTTAGCTCAAGAGCCGACAGAGCATGTCGGCCACCGTTGCTTCTCCTACACCCTTTGAAAGGGAGGGTTGAGTGGTAACTGATGGTGTGTTCATGTGGTGTGGGAATAATCTCAATCTTTTTTGTCATTTATTATAAAAGTAAATTTTATTTGACTTTGATAAAAAGCAAAATTCTCCCACATCAATGCAAAATCTTCATAAATATGGTCAAAGGTGAATCTGCTGAAGTTGTGAGAACACTTTGGTGCAGGAGTTGCTGAGTTGTTGACTTCATACATATTACTTCAGGTGGCGTTCCATGTTAGCCTGCTTTTACATTTCTGAGTTCTGCAGCATAACTGTTGATGATCAAGTTGCATTGTGGGTAATGTAGGTGCCTGATTTTGCCAAAAGGTGCGTTTGACTTCATGCGGTGATGCGCTGACTTAAAGTGATACATGTGGAACTTAAAATAAGGCGTGCTGGTTAGAAATCGTGTCCAACTTTAGCCGGTGCTGCAAAACGTCACCATGTTACATGACATTAAAACTTCACGGGAGCAAGCAGGCTGCAGGCCGAATCCGGGCGACGCAGTTGCTTTTCTCAAGCTGCAAGTTGGAACCACTCTTTGCCTGGTCTCGCGGTATTTTTTCTTTGCAATTGCTGCAAGATCAGCAGATCTCAGCTCACAGTAAGCTCCACGCAGTTGGAATGTGTCCGACTTAAAGTCGGCTAAGAAGTAATTCCAGTGAGTTTGTTGGTCTGTAGCTGCAGCCAGTCAAAGACAGTCAATGCATTCAAAGTAGCCTTTGCTTCACTTTCTGCCAGTAAGTCAGGGGAAGATGACCCAGACAGGAATCAGCGTCCCACAGCTGCACGGGGGACAGAGGGACAAGGCACCCTTTAATGCAGTGCAGCAACCTTTATTCTTTGCACTATTTATGTTTAAAATCCTCAGGAAGAGTTTGATTTCTACATACAGAGTAGATATAATTTTATATTTATTATTATTAATTTGTATTTTATAAAGTTTCTTTTATATTTTTTTTACCATTTGTAATAGTTTGTGTATTTTTGTTTACTGATCTTTGTTCAGCTGTAGCTCTGTTAAATGTTCTGTGTGGAACAATGAGTGTAACTTAAACTGCCTGTATGTGTTCACATATGAGCATAAAGCTGGACCTGATTCTGATTCACAGCTGTACCTAATAAAGTGGCCATAAGTGTAGCTGCTGATTTACTGACCATTTCTGGCTCGATACAAATACAGTATAAAGCTGTGTGTTTGTTGAGATGTTTGAGTATCACTGAATTTAACATTATCACCACGTCTTCTCTTTCTCCAGACTTTGTGACATTTCCTCTGTGAGGTTTGTGTCATATTTTCTGTACTACTATTATTACTACTAATACTGCTCTACTGTACTTTAAGTTTTGTCTAAATTAATAAATTATGTTTTATATTTTGACTTCATGGAGTTGTGCTGTTTGTCAAGAGACCCAGAAAAATAGATGATCTTTGTTTTCAGATTCTGAGGGCTATAGCAACGCTCTTTTATTCTGGTGGTGGAAGAAGTACTACCACTCTGCAAAAGTACTCTGTTACAAGTAAAAGTTACAAACCGCAGCATTTACTTACAGTATCAAAGTAGAAGTACTGGTTGGGGAGAGCAGCCCCTCTGAGAGTTATATGGATGCACTGACACACAGCTGGTTGAGGTGGAGCTCATTTTTAGTACATTATACACTGTTGGGTTCTTTAATCTACAACAAAATGTCAGACTTTATAATTCAATCAAATACATTTTATGTACAATCATAATCCCCAAAGTATTATTGCTGTGTTCCTGTAAAAAAAAAAGTACATTTTTAAGTTTATAGTATTAAGTAACATAAAACGGACATACTCAAGTAAATTGTATAAGGCCTGCCCCCGACTAAGGATTTACATAGTCGAATCAGAATCGTGACAAGCTGCAGAGCTGGAGCCTCTATTCATTCAGCTTTCACTGGAAATTTCCAGTTATGACACTGACAGCTTTTGAAGACCCTTTTTTTCTCTCCAGCAGTCAGTAACTTTAACAACTTCTTGACACAGAGTGTTGGCCAAGTTTTTCTTCTCTCCCTCCATTGTTTTCTATTATATTCTTTATATTTATATATTTTAAAAGCAACTTTCTTTTATATAAATTATAAATTTGTGCAGAATCTTTCACCAGAAAGCAGGAAATGAAGTGTTTGAAGATCAAAATTTCCTGAGGGAGGCCCCCCCCCAGACATCCCACTCATCTATCTCAGCACTGAGGATCTTTAAAACACTGTTTCAGGATCTTTTGTCTTGTTCGCGTGAACCTAATATCGCCTGTCATGATGTCTTGTGAGCTTAGTGTCTCTTCACACTCCTAATCTGGGCCCCTTTGTCCCCACACTTTTCAACACAAAGTGACATTCCACCAATTGCCAATTTGAATTTTGATCCATTTAAATATTAGAGGTACTAATATAGAGTTACCTTTGATATGAGTTCTTTATCCAGGAGCCGAGTCCGGCGGCCGCAGTTGCTTCTCTCCCGCTGCACAGAACCACCTTTTACCTGAATCATTGATCTCAGCTCAAGTGCAGTCGAGTGCATTTGCTTCCTTGAGGCTACCTGCTTTAAATGATGAATGCCAATTTTGTGTTGTGAATGATGATTGATATATAAAATGGTTATGTTTTCATTTTATAATTATTGTTTTAATCAAATAAAATCAATTCACATCCATTTTCATCACCTCCTTTTTTATCAGTTAATATTTGTTATTTATACCCCTCGTAAAATTTGAGAGTAAAAGTGAAATATTTTCACTTTCGTCTCACTTCAGTCCAACAGGTTTTATGTTTCATGATAATCAGGAGGGAGTTCAAAAGGTGTCAGATTTTTGGTTTCTCTACTGACTTCAGGTCTCCACATTTAGGTAGACTACTACTGAAGGTTATATTCATCAGGGATTCTCTAAAGTGACACCTTCTCTTGTTGTGTCCAAACCTCCAAATTATTAACAACTTCTCAATTATTCAAATCATTTAAAGGAAAAGCAGCAAATCTTCACACAGAGAAGCATCACATGTTTTTACATGAAAAACAAGTTAAAAGTGTCACCAGAGGATCAAAGTGCTGATGAAGCAGCAGGAGGTCTTACAGAACAGCAGACAGGTTTAAGGGGCAAACTCAAAATAAATAAACCACAAAGTGAAACAGAAACACAGCGACAACCTGACATGGAACAAAGGGCCGTTAGAAAGTGGCTGAAAGAGAATGAGATGCAGGCGAGGAGGTGACCATGTGTTTGGAGAGCAGATGAGGGAAGAAGGAACAGGAATAATGATGGGAGGTAGTCTGAGGGCACCTGGTGGATGGAAGGAAAAAGGCAATAAAGGGGTCTGAGGAAACAAATGTGTCCCAGAAGAGGGACAGAGGGACACACTGTTACTAATTAATTGTCTGCCAATCCACTAATTTAATTTAACTGACTAATCATTTCAACTGTACTTGTATAAACTGTGGGGAAGTTTAATTTATCACAAAACATCATATTTTATAAACTCTTAATGTGTTTGTAAAAAAGTTAATTTGTAAAGTATTAATGTAGCGAGGTAAAGAGTAATATTTCTCTCTGAGATGTAGAAGCAAGTGGCATGAAAAGAAAAGATCAAGTAAAGTAAAGGACCTGATAGTTAAGTGCAGTAACTTTATACTTGGAAGCATCATGTTAATGGTATGTTTTTATTTCCATCTTTAATGATGTATCAGTCTGTTTTGTCTCCTTGTCTGCGCTTCATGTGTAGCTAATAATCCTGCATGTTGAAGTCATTTTATTTCACTAATGGCGCGTTCGAGACCGGTCGGAACTGGGATATTTCCCAGGTGAAACTTCCAACTTCCCACATCAAAGCGTTCCAGGTGCATGGTGCTGCATGACGCCGAAAGTGAATGAAAATCATGGATGACCATGACAAAGTGTGCACACAGTTGCCCCTTCAGCAGTGCTTTAGGTGTTAATTAAAAGGATGGCAGTTTAACTGCAACAACTGACATAAACAGACCATACTGGTCCTATGTACTCTAGCTACATTAGTTGGTTGCCCTCAAGTAAGTCAATGTTGTTGTTACACTTCAGATGTTTTGACATTTTTAACAATAGTCTAACTTTTATGCAGAGAAGGTGACTTTATGAGATTCTTTTCTGTAGCCAGCTACCTAATGTGCCAAACATTTTTCTACATCAATATACATGCAGAACAGGTTTTAATATATGATCATATGTATTATTTAAATTTAAATACATGAATAAAGGCAACTTTTTGTTGCCCTTTAGTTTATGGTTTACCTTTTACAGTGTGAGCTTCCATGGGCGCTGACATTGTTTTCTGACGTCATTCAGCTGCTACTCGTGAAGTCGGGGTACAAATTTTTTCTCCGAGTTCACAAGTAGGACATCCGACTTCAAGTGGCGTTCCGGGGTACTTTTCCTAGTTGGAGGTCGGAAATTTCCCAGTTCCGAGTTGCCGGGAACGCAGCATTAGAGCAGGCAGAGGAGGCAGGGACGGGATGTGTGATCCAGTTCCTATTTGGATCTAAATGGTGGTGGTCTGTGTTCCGTGTGTCTGGTGGTCTGGATTTTTCTCTGGATCTTTTCTCCAGCAGAAGGAGGTGGGTTTTACATTTACTTCAGAGATCAAATTAGCTTTATTGGCATGAATGTGTAACAACACTATTGCCAAAGCATCGTACAAACTACATCAGAACAATCAGCCCCATAGCGACATTAGCCCGTCAGTTAGTGCGTCCAGAGCTGCGCTGAACTTATTGGAAGGCTGCTTTAGAAAATAAGCGAAGACGGAGAGACTGAACAGTAAAGAGGAGGTGTGGAGGGCAAATAAACCGAAACATAACGCAAATACCCTCTAAGAGCCGACTGCAAGTCGGTACCGTAGAAAGAGGCCTCATCATCACCGCAGATTGTCCTGCTGACGGAATCAAACATCTTTGTCTGGACCTGAATCCTGATGTCGGGTTTAGCCTACAAATGCTACCTGTTATCAGGACAAACTAACAAAAGTCCTTTTACTCCCCAGAAAGGGACGTGGATTCATAGTTGAAGTGCAGCTATTAGAGAGCAAAATCAAACTGAACAGTCAACAACAAAGGCTCAAAAACAGATGATTATTAGCCTACAGGCACCGTTAGAGGGGGGTAAAATATCCTTTCAGGTGTGAGTCTCTAAATCCGAGAAAATAATGAGCTCGTGGTGGATGGTTTACTCCTACAGTCAGATGGTGTCACATCACAGCAATTCAGCTGCTGTAATCGTGAGCTGACGGAAAACGTCTCCAATGGCTCAGGCTACTGTATCAAGAACTGAAGGGTCACAATCAATTCATTGCTTTTCTTCTTGGAAAAACATGAAGGGGAGCAGGTTGAGGAGTGGACAAGAAGAGGCTTCAAATACTTAACCTTAACTTTTAATAACATTCTTGCATCAATGAAAATGTGAGCTCTCTGTTCTCCAAATACAATATTGATTTATTTGTGTTGCCTCTGGCTTTAATACTCAGGGTAAACACTTAGTTTGAAATCTGGTATAAGGTAAAAGTTTGTGCATTTTATGTTTAGAAAAAAACATTTTCTTTTGTTAATGTTGTGGCACAGTGTCTAGTATTATTGTAAGGAGACGTACAACTCAAACATGCCTTTTTAGACAAACTACTTCTAGGTCACAGTATTGGCAGAGAGGTTGACATAATGGAGAGTGTGGGGATGTGTGCTGAAGTGAAGACTCACAAAGGATCCTCATCAGTTGGAGGCAAAGAGTGTGAAGGGAAACCAGATCCATGTCAGACAGAAAAATCGGTCATGTGCAACAAATACAAAATTCTGTCTTCAGAATATCCAGTTAATATTCTGCCACCTGAGGGAGGATCTTCTGATAAAAACATGTGTCAAAGTGTTGTGCAGTGATGCTAAATGCTACTCTCTCTCTGAGAATCTGACCAGGAGGATAATTATTTCTGTTGTTTGTGATTTATGTTAGCAGGTAATGTGGAGCTACAGTACAGGACAATGAAGTCAGGCCATGAGTCTAAATATATTTATTATGTTTTCAGTGAACAGATTGCTTAGTTAAGGCTAATCTGTAACGTCTCTTTACATGCCTTTACTAATGTTTGTGAAGGAACCTTTTATTTACTGTAACAGCATAATAAAGACTTTAAATAACTTTCATCTGTTTATTTCAGTACAGAGTGCTTCCAGACCTTTTTCTGACATCAGATAACTTACATTTTAAACATAAGTTAAGCTTGAATTGGACACAAACCCAAAACTTTAACCTGAAGAACACATAAATAACCTTTACAATGATTTTCAAGAGGATTTAGAAAATAAACAAATACAAAAAGCTCAATTAGGTCCTGGGAGTGCATCACCTGTTGTTCTACAGACAAATGTAAATCAGTGACAAATGACTCTAAGACAAGTAACAGCAGAAACCTTCATACAAACGCTGCTGACATCACCATTTATGTTGGAATACACATTTTACTACGCTTTGTCAGGGCTGAGCTCGACCATGGTAGAAAAAAAAAGTCACTTTGGAGCCAAATAAGAGCTTTGGGATGATGGAGCAGAAGAACCTCTGGTTCAAGAGAGGAAATGTCAAATAGGGGAATTGAGACGGATGACATGAAGAAATAAATTTAAATTTAAATATTTTGTTTAAAACAAAGAACTAACGAACATCAACAGACTGATGTCAAAGACGTCTGTGTGCTGTTGCAGAGACATTTACTGGTGATAATATGCTATTATTTCATCTTAAAACACACTTCATTCAAACTGAAACTAAATAAAAGGCAAACCAACAAAAGTCTAAAGATATTCTTTTCTAACTTCAAAATAAAGATGTTGTTTGTACCTGATGTGTTGCAGATGCTGAGGTGTCCTGTGTTTTTATGGAGAGCTGCATCTTACCGTGCAGCTTCCAGGGCGGCACTGATGGAGTCATCCACTGGTATCATGTGACAGCTGTAGAAACTCTTGTCCACTCCTACTACAACAACCAAGACCAGCTGGGATACCAGGGCCAGGACTTCAGAGGCAGGACATCACTGTTCAAGGACCAGATCTCCAGAGGAAACGCCTCGCTCCAGCTGACTGGGGTCCAGGTTCAGGACCAGGGCAGATACCAGTGCTTCACCAGCATCATCAGAGGCAACAAGGACTCATTTATCAACCTACAAGTGGACGGTACGAGAAACACACAGTAGATACACAAAACCATCAACTTTCTTATTAATGATTGTTTTCTTCATGTGCAGTAAATATCTAATGTATTTGTGCTGTCAAATTAATGAATTAATAGTAAATATTTGACCTAAACTATTAGTGAATCCATCCGTACAAACAGCATCATGATCCTCTGTTTTTGCAGCTCCGGTCCATGAAGTCCACATGGAGCAGGAAGAAAACAGGATCACCTGCAGCTCAGAGGGGATCTACCCTGAGCCTGAACTCACCTGGTCCACCAGCCCTCCGTCCGACGTGGCCTTCAAGAACACAACCAGAGTCCAGCAGACTGAACAGCAGCTCTACAACATCTACAGCTCTCTGATACTTTCAGACAGGGTTACTGATCTGGTCTACAGCTGCAACCGGCCAGCACTCGCAGGGAACAGGAGGAGAGCCACTTTGAGGGAACTGAGTGAGTATTACGCCTAATCTGTCAACTAAACCAAGAGACCAGGTTGGTGTTTGTACTGATTTACAAAGATTCCTGTTTTCAGATATGCTACAAACTAACATACAAATGAAGAAACAGGACCTAAACATCTAAAACCTTATTTCTATATCATTTTATCTACAGGTGTTTTGATCCATTTATTAATGTTTTGTTTTGTTCTATATTTCCAGCTTCTCTCAGTGGTTCCAGCTCTGACACAACAATCCCCTGCTCTGCCTCAAACACTTCCCTTCAGAACTTCAGCCTCGTCTGGAGATTCAACCACAGTCAGATCATCCTGACCAGGACCAGGACCAGCGTCCCCTACACAGTCTCAGAGGAGTGGAGGCAGCAGGTGAAGGGTGTGTCTGAGTCAGGCAGCCTCACACTACAAGACTTGTCTTTGAAACAGGAGGGGATATACACCTGTGAACTCAGAGATGATGAGGAGACAAACATAACCAACATCCTGCTGAGGATAAAAGGTAAGATCAGGTCTATCTGAGTAAAAAATATTACTTGTCATGATTATGGGGTTGTTGCCGTCTTTTTTGATTAACACTTCCTCTTTTGTCTTGGTGTGTTTCACTTGCTTTTTCTGTCTTTTTTTAAGATAATTTTCAGTCATCTTTTGTTTGTTTTTTTTGTACTTATATTTCTGGTACAGTAAAAACTAGTGTTACGTCCCAAGGTCTAGGGGTGTCCTGGAGGTAACATAAATGTGTGGCTTCCCACTCTTCCCATTCCCAAACAAGGCCAGCACACAGTTTTAATTATTTACATTGGAGAGGAGCAGTGCCCAAAACAACAACCAAAACACTCTAAGAAAACCTAAACCTTTCCTAAACCCAAAACCAAAAGATAAAGAAAAAACAAAGCTCTAAACTAGGCTTCTAAGTCCAAAAACAGGAGAAAACGGTGCAAACAAAAAGGGCTTCTCACTCCTACAGACTGCTAGCAGTGGACACAATGTACAGTAGCTAAACAAAGAAAATTGCTTCATAGCAATCAAAAATGGCAAAGCCAACAAAACAAGGTTGTCATAAAAAAATCAGAATGCCTAAGGTAACTACTTACAATCTAAGCCTCACAACAGTTCACTACATACATTGAACACAGACATAACACACAGTACTCAGGCAGCTTGGGAATGGCAGGGAGGGAGAAGAGTTCCTGTCAGTGGCTTAAGATGGCTGCTGTCATCCGGGTGCCCAATCAGGAGGCTCCAATCAGCTCTACCGGACCAATCCAGGGTGTTCACCTGTTCTCCAGTACCTGCATACACTCACACACACTAAGGGAGAAGAACAGCTGACAAAATATGACCCCAGGGTCATAACACTAGCTGTCATAGAGAGTATAATTAATGGAAAAAGCCACTCTGAGGGTTTGAATGGAGAGCAATGAGACCAGTATTGGTCCTGTGTAGTAGCTCTTAATGTCTACTTCCTGTTGGCACCAGGGTCTACTGTGCATGATGAGGATGAAACCAGGATCAAACCATTTTGACTATAATGCGGTGCTCCATGTCTGATTCTACAAATACTGTAACGACCATTTTTCCCCAATAAGTTAATATACAGCCAATAAAAATGATATGAATATCAACATATAAGGCTGTGAATAAACGTTTGAAAAGAAAGAAACTTTTAATAAATCTGTAAATAAATTGCGTTTATAAATCCAAAACTTTAACCCTGACTCTTAAAGAGTATGTGTGGACGTAGTGTGTTATAGAAGAGAAAGTTGTTTTGCAGAGTTGTTCAAATCCTTAATAAGAATAAGAATATTATAGCGTTTAATATTATAGCGTTTTTCAAAAGTACTTGGAATAGATCCCCCTAGGACTGCGATGTGCATGCAAATCCCGGCACAAGACCAGCTGAATGGCATGGGAGCAGAGCAGCGAGGAAAGGGTCAACAATTAGTCTCAGTTTAGCTGTAGATGGACAGTGTTACAGTTACAGTAACTAATGAGACTGCAGCTTCTTAAGATTGAAGGGTTGGGTGAATGGATAGCAAATTAGCCTGGGAGACCACAGTTCGGTTCCTGTGTGAAACAAGATTGATTTGTTTTTTTAACAAAATTAAGTAGCATTAGCAACAAGGTTCATAGCATTAGCTAGCTAACTATGTTACTCTTTGGTGGTCCCCTCCCATTACGTGCATGCCACAGTAGTCTAGGGTTTTGCATATTCTGCCTGAACAGCTTCTCCAGGAGGTCAAGTCGACATGCACACAAGTGTGTTGGGAAGCTCTGACTGCCAGAGCATGTGCTAAGATCTAGCTAGTCAGCGTGTTCCCAAACGGACGTAGAGAGGAGTCCAAGAGAATGTACGCCATACTGGACGAAGCAGAGTAATCGGCTCCCTGGCACAATTAGAGTTCTTTGAGGGTTTCAAGATCTTCGGTGGCTCCTACTCATACACACTCAAGACCCAATGCGGGACGTACAGAGATAGTTACACTGTGGAGCCAGTGGGTTAAAAGTAAGCATTTCTCAGCCTTCACTCCTCGAAAGTGCAACCAAATCCCTAACATCTGTGCTGAGATTCCCACGCGGATGCGGCCCACCATAATGCCCACCTGAAGCACATAGTGGACAAGATTCTACCGCTGGATCCGGACGCTAAAATACTCCTCCTGCTGGGCAGGGACATCTTATGGCGCACTCAGGTCCGAGAGCAGATAAGTGGCCCAGGAGATGCACCGTTTGGTCAAAAGCTCGACCTAGGATGGGTTGTTGTTGGTGATGTGTGCCTTGGAGGCGCTCACTGGCCACTGGAGGTGAGAAGTTTCAAAACAGCCATCCTGCAGAATGGTCATGCAAGTCATCTCCAGCTATGCGACAACGTTGGTGTTTTCCTTGTTGTATTTGTGTTTAAACTGAATGGAAATGTAGACCATGACAGATGAAAATGCTGCTGTCATTTCCTTTCCCTGTTGAAACAGAGCAGTCCCCAGCCATAAACTGTAGCAGCTTCCTGTTCCTACTGAGCTGAAGCTATCTTTGGATCATATTGAGGTTAAGCAATTCTCTGCAACTGCTGAGCTGCTGCAAACCTCTGACTCTGCTGAGTGTGGCAGCAGCAGCATCACTTCCCTGCTGAATTGCTGTCTCCTGCATGGCTGTAATCTCTAGAGTCAGAACTGCAGCTCCTGACTTTACAGAGTTACAATCATGCCATTCCCTGCGGATATTCAGCAAGCTTCAGAACCACAACTGCAGCAGACCCCCGTCCCAGAGCTACTGCAGGATTCTGAGCCCCTGGCTCAATAAGCGCATCTGCTTGAGGTTTTCACCAGCCTTCAGTCCTGCTGCGGGTCTCTGGTCCTGCTGTCCAGCGTTTAGACTCCGCTCTTGATCTTCAGTTATGTCACTGGCCTCCAACTCAGCCTCATTGAAGCCAACTCCAAGAGGGGTTCATTGCCGGCCTCCAGAGAGGTTTTGCCTTCATAGCCAGTTTCCTGGACGTGTCTCAGTTCTGGATCAGTTCACCCTCCAAACCTGTGTGTTGTTCTGTTCAGCCTCCAGGCCACCTGCCTGAGTTTCTGTCAGTTTTGGGGTTCTTGATGTTTTAGATTTTGCTGATGTTGTTTTTGGTTTACACTTCCTCTTTTGGTGTGTTTAGTCCTGTCTCTGTGTTGTGTGCTCTGGTTCCTGTTTTACTTTAAATGTGTTTCATAATTATTCATTCAGCTGACGCTTTTATCCAAAGCGACTCACAATATATAGATGAATATATATCTATATATCAGAGGTCGCACGCCTCTGGAGGAATAGGGCTAAGTGTCATGCTCAGGGACACATTGGTGGATGTATCACAGTGGGAACTGAACCCTGGTAGGTCTCTCTTGGTCTGCCCCCCCCTGTATGTAAGTGGTTATCTTTTAGTTGCATTCTCATTGTTTCACTACTGTGCACCAGTGTTTCTACTTGTGATAATGACTTGTCTTATTAGTGTTTATCCCTTGTCTCATATAACTGGAATATACCTCTTCTTTCTCATTTTTCTGGATTAATACTGTTGTGTTTGGATATGTGGATGACTCACCTGTTTGTTAATGGATTTCACGCTGTTTTGTTTTTTGGACTGCCAGCCTAATCTTCACCAGTACGTTTCACCCATTTGTGTGTTTAAACTCCATCAACTGTATGTCCTCTTGTAAGTGTCTGTATCCAGGCCCAGAACCCTTGTTTCTTGTGTCAGCATCATCACTGACCCTGACATGTAATATATCAGCATAAAATACATCTTTAAGTATTTGGGCAGGATTTTGACCAAGAGGTCAAAGAGGCATTTTATCAGTTTAAGAAGGACAACATATGCTTCTATACATGTTACATTCAGGAGGTTACAATCTGTTCTCACTCCCAAATCGCCACATGTGGACACATGGTCAGGACCCCTTAGCGTTAGTTTGTAATGCACTGGGGAGCCCTTTAGGGACATAGTTCAACACAGTGGGTGAAGCCCTGTAGCTGTAGGTGTGTGATATTTAACAGAAAAGTCAGAGTAAGGAGGTGGTTGGGGAGGATGGGTGAAACAAAAACTGTAAAACTTTCACCCAGGAGACCTGTGTTCATTTCCTGTTTGAAACAAAAAGTCAAGATTGAAGTTATGTAGATTGCGTAAGTTACATTACTTATGTAAGTTAAGTCACCTAAGTAATGTTGTTTTCACACAAACCATGATCTTTTCCTAAACCTAACCAAATTACATTTCATAACGTGTACACTAGTTTTATTTTGAAAGTCTAACCAAACGATTTAATTCTCTTACTTGCACATACATATTCTACGTATCCACATACATACAAACATCATAGCAACATGTCTAGATATAAGTTGCACAGGACTGTATTTAATGAGACACAAATAAGACATATGTGCATTAAACAGTAAGTTACTACAGCTTTCACTACTGTTGATTCCTGGAGCTGGATTTTGAGGTTGGTGAGGTTCTCCTGACGCTCCGAGCCAGAAATCTGACTGAAGGGGTAAAATTAAGTTCCTGTTGAATTTTCCGACTTGGAACTAAGAAATAACAACTTCACATGTCAAATGGAACACACCCAGGGCTTGACACCTGCCAACCCACCAAATACGGGTGGATTTCGGCCGTGGTGGGTAACAGTCACTCCCACTGGCCACTTTGGCGTGTTGAAAAATTGTAGTCTTGTCAAAAGGCATAAACAAACAAATTGTAATGTGACAATATGACACTACAACTCCCATGAGTACTACCTGCACATGGTGTTTGCTCATTGGTCTATTAGTGAAG